>JAHHUM010000940.1:0-131216 GCA_036173005.1 Crenichthys baileyi
AATTTAGACGCAATCGTTTTTTATTAGAGATACATCATACAATATTCAGACGGGTTTAACATTAGTATTCTTATGGGTACCAGCTCAAACGGGAATAAGAGGAAATGATATGGCAGATAAGATGGCTAAGAAGGTAACTTAAAATCATATAAACTTTAAAGTACATATAAGTAAGTCATAGGCAAGGAGTATCATCAAACAAAAACTGAAGGAAGAATGGCAGAATATATACATTGCAAAAGAACATATGGAGAAAACATATACAAATTATTTTACGATTTCTGAAAAGAACTAAATTACTTTATAGAAACTGATTATATAAGAAAGATATTAATCCATGATGAACCACACGAAACAAAGAACATTACATCATTTAGCTGTCTTTACAGTTGAAATGATTGCAATTCTGATGGCGTTACAATAGGTAGAACAAAACAGAATAGAAAGAGTTCGTATCTGCTCAGATTCACTGTCCTCCTTGATGTCGATTATGGGTTTTTCATCCGAAATCCATATAGTTTTAGTATATGAAATTTATAAAACTTTATTTAGACTTACACAATTTCATTTAATAGTTAAGTTCATGTGGGTTCCTGCTCATAAAGAAATAGAAGGTAATGAAGTTGTAGATCGTTTAGCCAAACAGTCTTTAAGTCAAGATAGAAACTGCATATAGTAAATCTGAAATAAAATCTGTTATTAAGAACAAAGTAAAATCAGAATGGCAGCGGCTTTGAGAGGAGGAAACCAAAGGGCGACATCTATTTCAAATACAAAAATAAGTAGGTAAAATGGAAGTAATTGGAGAATATCGCAAAGAACAGGCAGTCATAAAAGATTACGATTAGGACGGTTAAATAAAACTTTACATGTTGGGTAAACATCCAACAGACAGATGTGATTGTGGAATGGATTTGGAAACAGTAGAGCATGTTGTAATTCAGTGTGAAAATAGGGTGAGTAGAGAAAAATTAAACCAAGAATTAAATAAGTATGATGTGGAAGCATTAAGAGTTAATACAGTACTAACTAAACATGAAATGATAAATAGAGCATTTATAAGAGTTTTAAGACAAACGGGATTATTTGCAAGAATATAAAACAGGTCAGTTAGATCCTCTGGCTCACACTCCAGCACAGCAGATGGCGACAATGCATCTTAACGTTTGATGCCACCTGCCAAAAAAAAAAAAAATCTCAAAAGCAGAAGAAGAAGAAGAAGAAGAAGAATGACTCACACTCCACACCAGTGGTGGTGGCGGTAATGCGCACCTGCAGATTTTTGCCAACTGCCATCAAACTCCAGCAGAAGAAGAGCACCAGCGCTCCACCGAGGTAAGTAAAGTTTTACTTTGACTAAAAACGTTAAAACATGAATTATTACATCGTGGTAACACCTGGAAGCTGAAGTTAGTAAATATTTCTGACTGTGAATCGTCCCGTCGTAGAACAGAGAGCTGTAAACAGCCACAAACACTGACTACAGGCTCGGTCACATTGTAGCTTCGCCAAGCTAGCACAGTTTAACCAGAACGTTTTATTTCACTGCCTCACTTAAAATTAACTCGGTTTTCATACCTGCAGCATTTGCATTAAACCATTTTGCCTCGTTTAGACTGATTAGATTCAACCAAGAGCGTGTAAAATGGTTTTTACAGCACAAACAAATAGCTGCAGTGTTCCCAAAGTTAGGACCCAGTTTATTGTTATGCTAGGCGGTGTTCCCTCCTAAATGTTCCGGGTAATCTGTTTACATCACAAGACATACGATTTACATCTGAAAAAAAGACGTGTGTGGAGGTGAAGTCACATAAATGCTGTTAGTTTGAGATAAACACAACGGAGAAATGCCTACAAATGGAAGCGTTTTGGAAGAGGGAATGGGTTGTTGGCCCGGCGATGGTTGGTGCCCTTTCAGTCTGGGGTTGTTAAAATCAACCACAACCAGGAAGGCCCCCAGCAGTAGCTACTATACCTCCCTACACTGCTCCTCCTGGGTAAGCATGTAGAGACAGTGGACAGGTGCCTGCATTGACTTAGCAGCAATGCCCTCATACTGATCATGCAGTGGAGAGGAAAACTAATTTTTCACAGGACAAAACCTCCAGAAAGAACCAGGTGTGAACGACCACCTGCCACGACCGACTGGGGGTTTTGGATGATGGAGCAGAGACATAAAAGAACGCTGAAGCACTGATCCAGGAATATTTTCTATGGAAAGGAAAAGTAAAACATTAATGGTTGTAGCTCCTTTAGAGGCTTTATCTAGGAGAGAAAGACAGCTGAGCAGATGAAGTCTGAGCCAGTTTCATGTCTAGAGTATGAAAGAGAGCACATACAGTTAGTCACAGTAGAAGCTCAACCAGTAGCTATGTCTAGGAAAGACAGGGCCAAGTCTATCATCTGTAGAAGGATGACATTAAGTTGTTGACAGCAGCAGTTCATCTGATGCCCCCCTCCTGGAAGGTGCAGCAGCTAAACACAGAGGCAGGCCAGATGTAGCTTCTATGAAGAGAAGAGAGAGTGAGAACTTAAAGTTAAAAGCTAAAATATCATAAAAATGAACAATTGTTGAGCAGTAGGAGAATGTAGCAGAGTGAGGGAAAGTGGTCATTATGTCATCCAGTTTGTTCCACAGGAGAGGAGCCTCATAAATAAAGGATCTGCCTCCCATTCTACTTCTAGACTCTAGGAACCACCAGTAAACCTGCAGTCTGAAAACGAAGTGCTCTGTTAGGAACGTATGGAACAATCAGATCTCTGATGTACGATGGAGCTAGATCATTAAGGGCTTTAAATATGAGAAGGAGAATTATATTTTGGATTTAACTGGGAGCCAATGAAGGGAAGTGAGAATATGATGAATTTGATCTTTGTTTTTGTTTTTTATCAGAACTCTTGCTGCAGCATTTTGAATCAACTGAAGGCTTTTAACTGCATTTTGTGGACATCCTTATAGTAAAGAATTACAGTAGTCCAGCCTTGAAGTAACAAATGCATGGACTAGTTTTTCAGCGTCACTCCTAGGATATTTCTAACTTTGGCAATGTTCCCGGGTTTTTATGCCTTCAAGTAATGACTGTAGTCGATCTAACTGGTTGGGCTCATCAGGATTTATGGCTAAAGCTGAGTATCATTGGCATAACGGTGGAAATTTATCCCACTCTGCCTGATAATTTCACCTATTGGAGGCATATAGACATGTAGTAAAGAAAAATGGCCCCAGCACTGACCCCTGCAGGACTCCACAATTAACCCTGGAGTCTCTTTTACGTATGCTAATTGTAATCGGTTTTTAAATTATTTCACGGACAAAGTTTTCAACATCAGAGCCTCTCCTTCACCTTCCCGTTGTCTGGACCCTTGTCTTCTGACTTCTGAGAAGTGGTCCTCTTTTACCCCAGTGTCCATTAAGGACATCACAAATCTATTGGCGCATATGATACTGTCATCGAGTCCGCTTGATGTCCTTCCTACATCTCTTTTTATAGATATTTTTAATTGCATTGGTCCTAGTGTAGTAAACTTGATACATTCCTCTCTTTGTTCCGGATCTGTACCTCACTGTTTTAAAAGTGCTTCTGTCTGTCCTCTGTTAAAAAAGCCTAACTTGGATTCTTCTCTGCCTGAAAACTACAGACCTATCTCCAAACTCCCTTTTATGTCAAAGATCCTTGAGAAGGTTGTAGCTCAACAATTGAATTCCTTTTTAGAGGAAAATGATTTTATGGACTCTTTTCAGTATGGTTTTCGCAGATTGCGCTCCACAGAAACAGCATTATTAAAAGTTTCTAGTGATGTGTTGATGGCAGCTGATTCTGGAAACTACATTGTGTTGATTTTACTGGACCTGACTGCAGCTTTTGAAACTGTGGATCACACTGTTCTTATCAACAGACTGACAGATCTTTTTGGTATTTCTGGCACTGTTTTAAATTGGTTTATTTCTTATTTATCTGAAAGGTCTTTTACTGTTTTTATGAATAATGTCTTCTCTGATGTTGCACAGCTGTGCTGTGGGGTACCCCAAGGTTCAGTTCTGGGCCCACTCCTCTTTTTATTGTATCTACACCCTTTAGGTTTTATTTTAAGATGCTACTGTAATGTCTCATACCATGTGTATGCTGATGATATTCAGATATACTGTTCATTTCGATCCTCTGAGTTATATAAATTGACTGAACTCAGTAACTGCTTGTCTGACATCAAAATATGGCTGAATGACAACTACCTGCAGTTAGATGCAAACAAGACTGAGACTCTTATTGTTGCTCCTGACAATAAAATCGCTGAAATCAGGAAGTATCTTACTCTCTTAAGCCCTTCGGTAAAAAATAGTCTCCGAAATTTGGGTGTTGTCTTTGACAGTTCTTTGTCATTGGACACGATGTGTAAACTGTTAGTTTGTAACTGTTTTTACCATTTAAGGAATATTTCAAAGCTGCGATCTATTTTATCACAGAAGGAACTAGAAATGATTGTCCATGCGTTTATTTCTTCTCATTTAGACTACTGTAACAGCCTTTTAGTGGGTCTAAGTAAATCCTTCATGGCTCGCCTTTAGTCCGTGCAAAACGCTGCAGCTTGGCTTTTAACGAAGACCCACAGAACAGCTCACATAACTCCTGTTCTGGCCTCTCTGCATTGGCTCCCTGTGCACTTTAGGGCTCATTTTAAAATTTTGGCATTAGCTTTTAAGGCACTTCATGGTGAGGCTCCCAAATATATAGTGGACCTTTTGAAGCCTCTTTGTCCTTCTAGGACTTTGAGGTCTTTCAATCAGATTCTGCTGATGGTACCCACCCAGAACTTTTTTTAAAACCCGTGGTGATAGAGCATTTCAGGTGGTGGCACCGAGACTCTGGAATGCACTCCCTCTGTCACTGCGCTGCTACGACTCCTCTGACTTTTTTAAAAAAAAGTCTCAAGACTTATTTATTCAGGCGGGCTTTTAGCTAAAATTTGTTTACTGATTTTTATATAGTTTTTTATACTGTTATGTTTCCTTTTTTATTGTAAAGCACTTTGTGATTTTCCATGTCTGTGAAAGGTGCTATATAAATAAAGTTTACTTACTTACTTAAAGATGATTTATCATTTACATGAACAAACTGGAATCTGTCAGACAAATAAGATTTAAACCAGCCTAGCGCTGTTCCCCTGAACCCCACAGCATATTCCAGCCTTTCTAAGAGAATATTATGATCGACTGTATCAAATGCAGCACTGAGATCTAACAGAACCAGTACAGACACAAGTCCATAATCTGAGGCAATAAGAATATCATTAGTGACTTTCAGCAGAGCTGTTTCAGTGCTATGATGAGCTCTGAAACCTGACTGAAAGTCTTCAAACAGGTCATTGCTGTGTAAATGCTCACACATTTGATTAGCAACTATTTTCTCAAGAATTTTAGATAAGAATGGAAGATTGGATATAGGTCTGTAGTTTATTAAGTCAAGTAAGTTTATTTATAAAGCGCTTTACAGCAACAAGACACTCAAGGCGCTGTACATAAGGAAAAACATTACAATGATACAGAAAATCAACCAGCAGAAAAACAAATCAAATGACATTAATAATCCTTGGGGGTTTACTGGTAAGAGCTGGTTCTAATCCAATCTTTCTAATAATCTAGAAATCTATGAATCCTTCTAAACTGGATCTGAATACTAATAATGTTTGGCTTTCACTTGTATGAAATAATTGTAATAAAATACTTCTAAGCAATCTAAAAGTCTATTGTAATGGAAACCGTCTTGAGCGGAAACTTAAGAAGCTGGGTCATTGGTGTAAAAACAACTTTAGTCCATATATTCAAATACTAATAATATTTGGCTTTCGCTGGTAATCCTCCTGAGAAATCTGAAAATCAATGAAAGTAATGAACTCGCACATTTAGGTAAAGTAAGATAGTAGGGAAAAAGAATCATATTTCAGACTCTATTCTGCTAAGAATAGAGTCTGAAATAGTACAAAAAAACCTCAGCAGGGGTAAGCAACACACACATAAGTAAAGATTTAGCAAAGGTACGGTGGAATCTTGAGGGTGCGAATATATATAAGTCTGAGTGTGTTTGCAAGAATTAGACTGTCAACACTGATAGAAGCGCCATTGTCCTTGAGAAGAGAGGTGGAAGTTTTATCAATCGGCCGCATAGTCCTATCAGCACACAGCTAGTAGGTGATTGCTGGGGAAGAGCGTCGTGTTTATATAACATCCAGGAGATATTTTGTCGGTAGCCAGTTAGCAGAAGTTGCACAGGCCACATCGGAGGGCCAGACTTAGAAAAACAATAAATCTTGTGGTTCAGGCAGTTGTGAATTTCCAACTACCTCAAGAGTTTTACTGGTATGTCTCAATTGCGAATCCAAATAGCCAAATTTCTGGTACTTTCCGCAGATCTCAAGCGTACAACTTCTCTAAGATTATATCCTTTAACCTCTGAGTCCAGCCGCTGCCAGGCTGCGATTCTGTTCAAGAATCATGTCCAGCTTTCCATTCTGCTCTCTTAACATTTCAGTCTGACTGTTGATCGCTCTCCAGACTCCATCCAACATCGCAGGCATCTTTGGAATGCTTTGAACAGCCGCCCACGTTTTGCAAATCATTCGATAAACCAGGTAACCACCAACTCCAAAAAGCAGAAATCCTGTTATCAAAAGTCCAAATATGTACACATCATCTACGTCCTTGACCGACATCGTAGTCAGGCACACGATCTTCCACTGCTGCCAAGAATCCATTGTGTATCTAGAGAAGAACGTCCCGTCCAGACAAGAGGGTCTCCTTTACCCTCTCTTCCCGTCGAAAAAATTTGATCAAATGCGTTGAGAGACCAGCTGACCAAATCCATAATTTACAAGTTTGGAGGATATGTAAAGCGAGGCTCTGAGAAAAATACAGACAAAAAGCAGAAGCAGGGATCAGCAGGGAGGACGGGAGAGAAAACCCGTGTGTCTTCCACCAAGAGCAACAGGAAAGTATGAAATCGTCTTGATCAAGCGAAGGTTTCTTAAAGGTTTAATAACAGCTACCTTAAAAGCCTGTGGTACGTATCCATTTACTAAGGATACAGTAGATTGATCATATTTAAAATAGGCCTGGTAATCAGAGGGAACACCTTAAATAATTTGGTTGGGATTGGGTCTAACATACAAGTTGAAGGTTTAGATGAAGCTAATATTTCTGATAACTCAGGAAGCTCCACAGGATCAAAACAGTCCAAACACAGATCAGGTTCTACAGTTATTTCCAATGTTGTCTCACTTGCTGAGGATGAAGTAATCATCTTCGGGAGTATGTCAAAGATTTTATTTTTAATAGAATCAATTTTATTTTGGAAGAATCCCATAAAGTCATGACTGCTGAGAGCTAAGGGAATGGATGGCTCAACAGAGCTTTGACTCTGTGTAAGTTTAGCAACTGTACTAAAGAGAAACCTAGGATTATTCTTGTTCTCTTCTATTAAGGATGAGAAATAAGCTGTTCTAGCTTGGAGAAGTGTCTTTTTATACAACAGTAGGCTATTTTTCCAGATTAAGTAGGAATCCTCTAGTTGTGTAGAGTGCCATTTTCTCTCCAATTTTCTAACATTGTGCTTTAAAGTACGCAGCTCTGAATTAAACCAGGAGGCCAGCCTCCTATGAATAATTACCTTCTTTTTCAAGGGGGCTGCATTGTCTAATGCACCACGCAATGATGAAGTAACACTATGAACAAGAGAATGAATTTGTGAAGGGGAAGAAACAAAATTATTGCCCTCATCTGTTTTTCTCTGATAATCAAGAAATAAAAAATGGAACAGATTCTTTAAAGGTTTTTACAGCATTCTCTGATATGATATGCTATAATAACATTTTCTTTCAGGTGTGGAGTACTCAGTTAAATTCAAAGGATATTAAAAATGGTCAGACAGGACAGGGCTATGATGAAATATTGTTATGTCTTTACACTCAATGCCATACGTCAGCTCAAGGTCTAGAGAATGAAGACAAAAGTGGGTAGGTTTGCTAATGTTTTGAGCAAAGCCAATTGAGTCTAAGATAGCATTAAAGGCTATATTTAAGCTATCACTTTCAGTATCAACATGAATGTTAAAATCCCCCACTATAATAACTTTATCTGTATTTAACTAAATCAGATAAAAGGTCTGAAAACTGATCTAAAAATTGAGAGTAAGGGCCTGGTGGACGGTACAAAACAGAAGTGATTGTGGTGCTTTGCAGTTTGGATGAGGAAAGCTAAGGATTAAATATTCAAGAGATGTAGCTAATGGCTCATGTTTTCTTGAACATTTCAGTGCTTTACATGTCTGTCTCGTTTTGCACATTTAGTTCAAACTGCAGAATGTTTTTCACTATAGCTGCTTTTTTATTCTTCTGTCTGATATTTCAGAAATGAACGTTTGTTTATCAAGCCTCTTCGCGGTGATTTTGTAAGTCACATGAATATAGATAACTCGGGGTTCATCCTAACCTGACATCAGATTAATACTGAAAAGTAACACTGACTATGGAGTAAGTTTTATTTTAAATATCAGTGGAACAAATGTTATCCACAATGTTAAATACAACTCTATAATGTAACAGCTGGAATTTTTTTTTACTGTGAACTAATATATTTCCATGTTCCTTCTTTTAGATCCTCAAATCAGATGAAGAATTTATCTGAGATTCTCTAGAGCAACAAACCTTTGAGATCTGAACTCAGACCAGTGAAACTAACACAGCCATTGTTACTGAGAGGTGAAATGGCACAGAAAATGTCTAATCTGGAGCAAGATAAAATCTCCTGTTCCATCTGCTTGGATCTACTGAAGGACCCGGTGACTATTCCCTGTGGACACAGCTACTGTATGAACTGTATTAAAACCAACTGGGATGTAGAGAATCAGAGGAGAATCCACAGCTGCCCTCAGTGCAGGAAAACTTTCAGACGAAGGCCTGTTCTAAAAAAAAACGTCACGTTAGCTGCTTTAGTGGAGGATCTGAAGAAGGCTGGTCTCCAAGCTGCTCCAGCTGATCACTGCTATGCTGGACCTGAAGATGTGGCCTGTGATGTCTGCACTGGGAGGAAGATGAAAGCTGTGAAGTCCTGTTTATTCTGCCCTGCTTCCTACTGCAGGGATCACCTCCAACCTCACTATGATGCTCCACCATTGAAAAAACACAAGCTGGTGGATCCCTCCAAGAACCTCCAGGAGAACGTCTGCTCTCGCCATGATGAGGTGATGAAGATCTTCTGTCGTACTGATCAGCAGTGTATCTGTTATCTCTGCTCAATGGATGAACATAAAGGTCATGAAACAGTCCCAGTTGCAGCAGAAAGGACTGAGAAGCAGAAGGAGCTCCAGGTGAGTCGACGAGAAATCCACCAGAGAATCCAGGACCAAGAGAAAGATCTGAAGCTGCTTCATCAGGAGGTGGAGGCCATCAATGTCTCTGCTGATAGAGCAGTGGAGGACAATGACAAGATCTGCACTGAGCTGATCCATCTCATTGAGAAAAGAAGCTCTGATGTGAAGCAGCAGATCAGATCCCAGCAGGAAACTGAAGTGAGTCGAGTCAAAGATCTTCAGGAGAAGCTGGAGCAGGAGATCACGGAGCTCAAGAGGATAGATGTCGAACTGGAGCAGCTCTCAAAGACCGAGGATCACAACCAGTTTCTCCACAACTACTCCTCACTGTCAGCACTCAGTGAGTCTACACACTCACCAAGCATCAATACATGGACTTTTGACGATGTATTAAATCTCAGAGATAAACTACAGGGGTTTCTAAGAGACACATGGAGAAACATCTTACAGCCATTCAATAAAGTTGGTGTTTTATGGCCAAAAACAGAACCAACGACCAGAGCTGGATTCTTGAAATATTCACAAGAAATCACCCTGGATTCAAACACAGCTCACAGATATCTCTTATTATCTAAGAACAACAGAAAAGTGACGTTGATGGAAAAACCACAGCTTTATTCCGATCACCCAGACAGATTTGCTCGATGGTGGCAAGTATTGAGTATCCAGAGTCTGACTGGATGTTGTTACTGGGAGGTGGAGTGGGGAGGGGAAGAAGTTTACGTAGCAGTTGCATATAAGAATATTAGCAGAGCAGGAACCTCACAAGACTGTGTATTTGGATTCAACAACAAATCTTGGGCTTTACATTGTGAAGAAAAAGCCTACACTTTTTGGCACAACAGTGTTAAAACTCCAATATCAGGTCCATTTTCCTCCAGAATAGGAGTGTACCTGGATCAAAGAGCAGGTATTCTGTCTTTCTACAGCGTCTCTAGAACCATGACTCTCCTCCACAGAGTCCAGACCACATTCACTCAGCCTCTATATGCTGGGATTTGGCTTTCAGATGATGGAGACTCTGCTGAGTTTGTTAAACTGAAATAATCAGAACTGTTCTGAGGTCCAATTGGTTAAAATGTTTTATTTTAGTTCCAGTTTCTTTAGTCTCCATCATTGTTGCTGAGAGCTCATTGTTGTCATTTCTTCACTGCCCAGAGATCAGCTGTCTTTATGGAGCTACTTTGTCATCTTGTTTGTTGTTCTGTAGATAAAATATAAACATTAAAGCATCATAATCTGCAATGTTTATGTCTATGAAGCTGTTATGTTGAACTGCTTGGATGCATGTTCATGTAAATCAAAAATCTCTGATAGGTGACTGATCTTATTCTGCAAGTTTAGAACTCAAAAAGCTTTTGAAATGACCCATAATTCATGATCAGCCATGGTAAGCTTTAAATCAGTGTTAGTTTTTGAACTACTGGTCAATTCATTATATGCCCATTAAATCATCTGCTGAGCAGAAACCTGTAATCCAATTAAGTACCAATATTAAACACATTTTGAATGGCACAGTTGAGCTGGGTCTGTACATCTTGGTATAACCTGTGCTCTACTTGTGCTTGCGGCAGACATGGCAAGTTGCTTCACCCTTTCCTTAAGTTGTTGTCCTTTTACATCCAAGTGTTTCTCCCACAGCTTCCATGCACTCTGATCATTTTCGAGTCAGTGAAAGACTTAGTGTTTAAACACTTTATGTATTTTTGACAAGACAAAGAATCATCTTTTACTCCCTCATCAGCGCACCACTTGGTGGAGCCACTCTACTAGTTTGGGAACTCAGTCACTGTCACCAAGCATCAGCTCCCAAGCTAGTAACGTAGCAAACTGCGATCAAAGACCCCATAGCTTCTTATTTGTCTTTTTCTGGTGGTTGGCATACAACGATGTGGTGCATTACTGCCACCAGTTGGCTGATCCACATAGTTGCCCGCCACACCTGTTCAAAAGTCAGACACGGTCGCCAGCAGGAATAAAATGTCTATCTGTCTACACGGTAAATGAGAAAATGCTTTGCGGTCTGGACAAAAGGCTCTCTGGGTCCAGATTTGGACTGCAGTGCAGGGTTTGAGGACCCTTGCCTTAAAATGTTAAACTGAAGAAAGTCGGGAGGACAACGATGGGTTGATGGACACGGAACCAGAATACAGCGCTTTAACCATCTTGTTTAACAATTGGTTGTGGTGTCTTTGTTAATCATAACTTATAGTTTTGTTCACCATCCAATCAACTTCCAGACAAATTTTTTTAATTTTTTTATTTAAAGGTTTATTCCAAGCCAGTAAGAAAACGCATATAATACAAAAATAAAATAAGTATAGTGTACAGAGTACAAAAATAACAATAATACTAGCGATAATAATAATACTAAGAATGACTTGAAAAGCAGTGGGATGAAACGTATTCAGTCCCACCCCTTGTTCACTTTCCTTAAGAAATTACATGATTGTTGCCATTTACAGCTTAATAATTAAATCTTCACTGTCATATCAGCATAGCATATTACATCAGTAACATTATAGATAAAGAAAATAATTACCATATTCAATATATAATTCAATTCAATTCAGTTTATTTATATAGCCCCAATTCACAACACATGTCGTCTCAAGGCACTTCACAAAAATCAGGTACATACATTCCAATTAATCTTAATCATTGAACAGTGCAGTCAGATTCTGTTTTTTATTCAAATTGGATAAAAAGTTTTTTCTATCTAAGGAAAGGAAACCCAGCAGATTGCATCCAGTCAGTGACTTGCAGCATTCCCTCCTCCCGGATGAGCATGTAGAGACAGTGGACAGTCACTGGCGTTGACTTTGCAGCAATTCCTCATACTGAGCATGCATGTAGCGACAGTGGAGAGGAAAAACTCCCTTTTAACAGGAAGAAACCTCCAGCAGAACCAGGCTCAGTGTGAGCGGCCATCTGCCACGACCGACTGGGGGTTAGAGAGAACAGAGCAGAGACACAAAGAGAACAAAGAAGCACTGATCCAGGAGTCCTTTCTATGGGAAGGAAAAGGTAAATGTTAATGGATGTAGCTCCTTTAGTCATTTCACCTAGAAAGAAAGAACAGATAAACTCTGAGCCAGTTTTCAAGGTCAGAGTCTGAAAGAGAGCACAGAGAGTTAGTTACAGTAAAAGCTCAGTCAGTAGCTATGTCTAGGAGAGAGAAAGGGTAGTTATAGTTATTATAACCACAATATACAAATATAAATTACATGTCCAGTCAGACCCCCTTGCCAATAACCATGTATTGTGACCAAACTGTTCCTTTATTTCTTGATTTAAATTGATGAATATTTGGACATTGCTTGAGCTGTGATCCCAATCGGTTCCAAAGTTTAACACCACACTCAAACTTTTACTAGTAGTTCTCACCACTTGGACCTTCAAGTTACCACAGCCCCTCAAATAATAACCCCCTTCTCTCTGTGTAAAGAGCTTTTGGATGTTATTGGGTAATATATTTTTACTGGCTTTATATAGAAGTTGTGCAGGATGAAAATCCACTAAATCAAAAAATTTTAGCAATTTAGACTGCCAGAATAAAGTATTTAGTGTGATCACAAAATCCTACTTTATGTATAACTCTCACAGCACGTTTTTGGAGTATAAAGAGGGGATGTAGTAAACTTCTATAGTTCATTAATATATATACTATCATTATAACTATAGGGTAAAAATATATTGGTGTCATCTGCAAATAGAATTAAGTTTAATAATTTAGATACATTAAATATATCATCAATATGTAAATTAGACATCATCGGACCAAATACAGATCCCTGTGGGACCCCACAAGCAATGCCCAAATACCCTGATTCAAACTCACCCATACTCACATTTTGTTGTCTCTTCATTATTCACACCAGAAAAGTCCGCTTGTTCGGTCCGGAGCAAAACCGGTCTTTATTTTATTTTGATTGGTGCAATTTCCTTAAACATTGTACTTTTTGCAAGTGAACTATTACTTGTAAACAAAGCCACGAGAGTGTCGATCACTGGAAAGAAATGACGGGGGAGGGACAGAGCACAGACCCGGAAATTTAGGAAAACAACTGTCGACGTGCCGCGTGCAGCACCTCTGTTCTACATATTCGTGCCGTTATTCCAGCTGCTATATTATTGTGAGGATGAAGAGCAGCTCCTTCAACACAGATTTTGCAACGTTCTGTTTATACGTTTGGAACAGCGTTGAAGAATGCGTGCTGAACGCCGAAGAAGACGGTGTGCTCTGCGGGCCCGGTCCCACATGCCCGGTGTTGCAACAATCAGCTGGCCAGGTATGATTTGAATATAATATAAACCTTTGCTATCGGCTACGGTGGCTTGTTAGGTCCAAAGAGACGAGCGTTTTCTGCAGCTGGTTTGAATCAAACGGATAAATGGATATGTACCACGGGCTTTTAAGTTAGCTGTAATTAAACCTTTGCTTAAGAAACCTTTGCTTGATCAAGATGACTTAATAAATTACAGACCTATATCCAATCTTCCATTCTTATCTAAAATTCTTGAGAAAATAGTTGCTAATCAAATCTGTGAGCATTTACACAGCAATGACCTGTTTAAAGAGTTTCAGTCAGGCTTCAGAGCTCATCATAGCACTGAAACAGCTCTGCTGAAAGTCACTAATGATATTCTTATTGCCTCAGATAATGGACTTGTGTCTGTACTTGTCCTCTTAGATCTCAGTGCTGCATTTCATACAGTCGACCATAATATTCTCTTAAAAAGACTGGAATTTGCTTGTTCATGTAAATGATAAATCATCTTTAAACTCCAGGGTTAATTGTGGAGTACCACAGGCTTCAGTACTTGGGCCAATTCTCTTTACTATATACAGGGGTTGGACAATGAAACTGAAACTGGTTTTAGACCACAATAATTTATTAGTATGGTGTAGGGCCTCCTTTTGTGGCCAATACAGCGTCAATTCGTCTTGTGAATGACATATACAAGTCCTGCACAGTGGTTAGAGGGATTTTAAGCCATTCTTCTTGCAGTGGCCAAGTCACTACATGATACTGGTGGAGGAAAACGTTTCCTGACTCGCTCCTCCAAAACACCCCAAAGTGGCTCAATAAAATTTAGATCTGGTGACCGTGCAGGCCATGGGAGATGTTCAACTTCACTTTCATGTTCATCAAACCAATCTTTCACCAGTCTTGCTGTGTGTATTGGTGCATTGTCATCCTGATACACGGCACCGCCTTCAGGATACAATGTTTGAACCACTGGATGCACATGGTCCTCAAGAATGGTTCGGTAGTCCTTGTGCCCATCTAGCACAAGTATTGGGCCAAGGGAATACCATGATATGGCAGCCCAAACCATCACTGATCCACCCCCATGCTTCACTCTGGGTATGCAACAATCCGGGTGGTACGCTTCTTTGGGGCTTCTCCACACCGTAACTCTCCCGTATGTGGAGAAAACAGTAAAGGTGGACTCATCAGAAAACAATACATGTTTCACATTGTCCACAGCCCAAGATTTGCGCTCCTTGCACCATATAAACCGACATTTGGCATTAGTGACCAAAGATTTGGCTATAGCAGCCCAGCCGTGTATATTGACCCCGTGGAGCTCCCGACGGACAGTTCTGGTGGAAACAGGAGAGTTGAGGTGCACATTTAATTCTGCCGTGATTTGGGCAGCCGTGGTTTTATGTTTTTTGGATACAATCCGGGTTAGCACCCGAACATCCCTTTCAGACAGCTTCCTCTTGCGTCCACAGTTAATCCTGTTGGATGTGGTTCGTCCTTCTTGGTGGTATGCTGACATTACCCTGGATACCGTGTCTCTTGATACATCACAAAGACTTGCTGTCTTGGTCACAGATACGCCAGCAAGACGTGCCCCAACAATTTGTCCTCTTTTGAACTCTGGTATGTCACCCATAATGTTGTGTGCATTTCAATATTTTCAGCAAAATTGTGCTCTTACCCTGCTAATTGAACCTTCACACTCTGCTCTTACTGGTGCAATGTGCAATCAATGAAGACTGGCTACCAGGCTGGTCCAATTTAGCCATGAAACCTCCCACACTAAAATGACAGGTGTTTCAGTTTCATTGTCCAACCCCTGTATATGCTTCCAATAGGTCAAATTATCAGGCAGCATCGGACAAATTTTCACTGTTACGCTGATGATACTCAGCTTTACTTATCCATAAATCCTGATGAACCCAACCAGTTAGACTACAAGCATGTCTTAAAGATATAAAAACGTGGATGACTTTACATTTTTTGCTTCTAAATTCAGTCAAGACAGAAGTTATCGTCTTTGGACCGGAGTCTTTGAAAAAGAAACTGCTTAGTCAATCACTTAACCTGGATGGCATTAAATTGACCTCCGGTAATAAAGTAAAAAACCTTGGTGTTATTTTTGACCGGGACATGTCATTTAAATCCCATATTAAACAGGTTTCTAGGATTTCCTTCTTTCATCTCCGGAACATTGCCAAAATTAGAAATATCCTGTCCAGGAGTGACGCTGAAAAACTAGTCCATGCATTTGTTACTTCAAGGTTTGGACTATTTTTAAACTCTTTTACTATCAGGATGTCCCCCAAAATGCAGTTTTTAAAAAGCCTTTTCAGCTGATTCAAAATGCTGCAGCAAGAGTTTTCTGATGAAAATTAAAAAGAGAGATCATTTTTCCCCTACTTTAGCTTCCCCTTCATTGGCTCCCTGGTTTAAATCCAGAATAAATTTAAAATTCTCCTCCTCAAATAAGCCCTTAATGATCTAGCTCCATCATACATCAGAGATGTATGTTGTAAATAAGCGCCGTTTAACTAAATTGACGAATTGGACAGTTTCTATTTTATGCTGAACAAAAAATATCTAAGAATTTATCAAAAGCACAATCCACCTCTTTCTCTGTATATACAGTATTCCAGTCTTGTCCTGTTAAGTCATGAGTTAATTGCATCTTCGGTTCTTACTCATTTATATATCGGTTTTTGCGGAGCTTTATTTGTAATTAGGCCCGAGCAGGAAAACTGCAAGGGCCTATTGTAATCGTAGGATTTCTTCTTCTTTTTCTTTCTTTCTTTTTTCCGTTGCGTCTTTGCGGGGCAATTTGGGGACTTTGTCATGCACGAAAACTCACCAGATTTTACCCAAAATTGTCCCCCGCGTGAAATTCTTGTTCCTTAATGTTGTTGTCAGTGGGCGTGGCCAAACGGCTCTACAGCGCCCCCTAAAGTGAGATAGTAATTACATTTATCATCCTATAATGGAAAGACCAGCAGATGGTCAGTTATACCACAGATCATTAGGCCACTGACATTTGTAGACTCCATATTATTTGTAAAAATGTTAGCAGTAGCACCGTGTGATGTAACTCTACTGGGTTTTGTAATAGTTGGATATAGACTCATATTGTACATCTTATTGATATATTTCCATCATTTTTTTTAATGTTGATTTTTAGATTTAATCAAATCCAATATTTTTAATCACCTCAGATAAATATTTTTTTTGGTTACCTATTCTTAAAAGGTGTATTTTTTAACCACTCTAAAATATTCCAAAAGAGAGCCCGGTGACCGATATAAATAACTCACGATAAAAATTTTTTTCCTTTTTCCATTGAGTATTTCTATTGTTATGCTTCTAAAACACCATTTTTTGTTAATGTCAAATTTTCAATCACTTTAAATCTGAATTTTGTGTGAACCAAAAAGCACCTCTTCGACCTTTTTATTTGCTCTATTTTTTAAATTCAAATCTAAACCCCTAACTCAAAAAATTTAACTCGTTTATCCTTATTTAAAACCGTGTCTCTGATATTGCTATAATACTAAATGGTTGTACAAATAAATATTCTTTGATGCTTGTAGTCCAGGATCCATTGATGCATCCCTAAATCATTGGATGTAATATGACTGGTTGCCATTATTAATAGGTGCCTTTTTCCTCAATAATGTGACTTTCCTAATTGTTTTATTTTGTTACACCAGACATTAGTGAATTTATTTATTTTATTTTATTTACTTTCAGTTAATGATTCTTCAGTTAATTTATACAACCTTATCTATATTTGCCTAAGTCTATTATTTCTTTAAAACTCATGTTCTGTCCATGGGTCGTATCATCACCTTACAATTTCTGGTCCATGTTGCTGTCATTTTGTTTTGTTTCCTAAGAATACGTGTTTGTTTGGCAATTTCTGCATTCATGGAGTAAAGTGCTCATTTAAGTACACCTCAGTGCCCTTTAGTTTTTTGCCTGTTTAAGTAGCTTATTTTATGCTTCCTGTTCCAGAACCTGACAATTGTAACAGGTCTCGCCTTCTCATCCTTTTTTGGAAGGGTGTGACAGGCTTTGATGTTCCTACTCTCAAAAAACGTTATAATTTGCTGTTTTAGTGTTTCTAGTTCTTCATTCTCTCCCTCCTCCCTATCAGCTGATGCAGTTCTTGCATATGTTCGGTGTTTTGTTTCCAGTCCTTGAATGATTATGTCATTCACTCTTGAATATTATACCAGATCATCAATTATCTTTTCTAAATTTTAAATTTTTTTGTCTTTTTCTTTGACCATGTTCTCTAGTTTACTGACTTTTTTAAATTCAAAAAGTTTCTCTTGTTGCGTTGCTACTTTGGTGATCTCCCAGGCATGATGTTCAGTGATTTCTTTATTTCTCCAGCTCCTCCTCTAATCCAGTGCTCTTTTTAGGTGGCATTTTGCAATCTTATAAAGAGTTTAACAGCGGCAATATCACAATGCCTCACCAGTTCCTAAGCCCCAGCACCGTGTTGCCCCAGTTCCCCAGCAGCAATATTAATAACAATAGCAGCAACAAAAGCAGCACAGTGCCTCACCGGCTCATCAGCACCAGTGGCAGTGGCAGCTACAGGGGCTGGTGGTTGTAGCTCCTGGTCCTGGTGGCTGTAGCTCCTGGGCCTGGTGGCTGTAGCTCCTGGGCCTGGTGGTTGTAGCTCCTGGGCCTGGTGGTTGTAGCTCCTGGGCCTGGTGGCTGTAGCTCCTGGACCTGGTGGCTGTAGCTCAAGGCTTTCTTCAAACAAGGCTTATTTCTGCACGCCTTTTCTATTTGTTTTAAATTTTCGATCCTGAAAAACACACACCATCAGCCTTTCTTTGAAGAGCAGTATCCCACATGGCCCGGCATCATGACTTTTGCCTTTGTGCACCTCCCCTCGAGACCAGACCCAAGCTCATCCAGGAAGGTTGCTTTCATTGACCTGTTTACTTTTGGATTCACACTAAAGCATTCAGAGTCCAGATGCATTAGAGAGACCGCCGACCACTTTAAGGAAGACCTTCCTGGCTGGAGAACAGCTGTGTGTCGAGACATCCTGTATTTGTTTGATTATGTTTTATGTAAGCAACTTAATTCCAATAAAATTATTGTTACAACTGAAGTGTTGATATTGTGATTTTGAGAATAACCATATTTTAATTTTGTAATTAATTCGGCTTTTCAATTGTTACATTTAATGATCCACTGTTTATGAGTCCCTGAACTTGGTTTGATAGATAAATGTTGTTCACCTTAAAGATACTTAACCCGCCTTGCCTGCTGGCAGTGGTCAGAGTGCCCAGTGGCACGGATTGTATGGCAGCCCCACTTGTGTCAGTCCGCAGCTGTGGCTACAATGTAGATGAAGCCACTAAAGGAGCAACTTTATTTTTTTCTTAACATAGAAAGTACTCCTGGATGCTTCTGTTTTCTTTTGTGTCTTTGTTCTCTCAAAAGTCGGTCGTGGCAGATGGCTGCTCACATTGAGCCTGGTTCTGGTTCTGCTGGAAGTCTCTTCCTGGGAGTTTTCCTCTCCACTGTCGCTACATGCTTATGCAGGAGAAGTGAATGCTGCAAGTCACTGACTCGATGCAATCTGCTAGGGTTCCTTAGAAAAACCTTTTAACCGATTTGAATAGAAAACTGAATCCGACTGCACTGTTTGATAGGATTAATTGGAATGTACGTATGTTGTGATTATTAAGCTGACAATATTATTTAATATTAATATTTTATCAAATAATATTTCGGTCTGTTAAGGGTTGTCCTGTGAATACCAGCCCAGTAAGGCGGTGGTTTTAGGACAAAATCAAAAGGTGTGAGCCAAGCTCTGACATTATTGAACAGCATAAACTCTGTACACACATGGAATGAATTCTCACAATTTCTTAAAATACAAGAATTTATTAACAAAAATAAGTCAACTCAAAGTCAAACATATTTCAATCAACAAACTCTTTACTTTGCTAAAACAATCCAACTAAACTACCAAGCAGAATTAAAGAATGACGAAGACTAACGGGCTATGTACAATATAAACAAGTTGATTAAAGATGGTTGAAACCATGACCAAAACAGTGATGCAACATAACCATGCAATGTTTATGTTTGAGAACCAAGGATTATCTTGAAGAATCTGGAAATGAAGTTAAGTTAGTCTTGGAAAGAATTTAGGCAATAATCAGCAAACGTTTAGACAACCGTTCACAATGCAAGATCAGATAAAATATTATTTTATCAAAATAAAGTTTTCAAGAATGATCTGCTGAATAAAACCAACCTTCTGGATGAATAATTTCTCAATGGTGTCTAATTAGTTGCCTTTATTTATTAAAATAATATTTGAAGAAATATTATTAGGGGGAATATTCGGAAAAGAGCCAAATCTTTCTGGAGAAATGGGGCTTAATGGTGTTTACTTAGTTATCGGATTTAGTAAAAACTGCTTCACTCGGGTTGTAGAGACCGCGTCTCTGCTGGGGACTTTTCTGGGACACTGTTGCTTCACCAGGCCTCGGAGAGAAAGTCAAGCCAGGCGTGTACCTTAATTCCCGTTTTCTGAATGAATACTGGGTACACAAACAGTTATTCCCTCATACTTATCTTTGCATATGATCGGTGATCATATGAGACTCTTGGATCCAGTTTAAGAGATTATGTCTTTTTGCCAGCAAAAGACATTAGCGCGCTTGTCCCCCCATCCGGTCCTCTGGAAGGCCGTGTGGGAAAGAGATCGGCTTGTGGGAGAGGGGGTGCTCTTATTCAGACAGTGGCATCATGGGAAGTCTGCTGCTAACCCCCCTTTCCTCAGTTGCTGGAAGTCAGTTAAATGCAATTTATTTTGAAAATCCCAGAAGAGTTTGTACCGGAGTTTTAATGTTGAAATCCATGGCTTAGGGTTCCAACATCCCCCCTTTTAGTTCCGAAGAATGGGATGAAGTCCACAGTCTTTGGGGCTAACAATCCGTCCTCAGCCATGAGAAAAGAGTCACTGGGTTCCTGTAGGTAGGCAGAGTTCAACAGTTCATTTTTGGTTCAGAGGTTAGTGTTTGGACAGGAGTGAGGCAGGCTTGGGCAGAGACTAACACTAATAAAATGTTTTAAAGAAAAAAAACAAAAACAAAAGTCATGTGATAATTTTCACACCATCATACTACTGCTTTTAAACCTTAATTTCTCAAGTTCAAAACCATAAGAAAGAAAAAGATTAAAACAGAATATAGGGTGTTGGAAATTATTTACCGTCTTCATACCTTGTCTGATAGATTTTACAGGGTTAAGTCAGGACTGCAACGGCTTGCCATGTCTTTTATGAACGCTGTTACCTCAGTTATAACACCTGCAGATCATCTCAAACTCCTCCTTTGTGACGACATCTTTGGAGTGGCTCCACTCTTTACCACCAACCTTAAAGTTCGATGTTGCACTGTGAAAAGGTGTTTGTCTTTTAACTGGTGGCTTGGGTTTTGGCTGACGCCAGTTACCACCCCCCTGGTTCTGTTGCATCACTTGGGGACTTACTTTGCGCTTCTTATCAGGCCTGTTGTCAGTTTGAATGTTTAACACTCTAACTTTGCCTTTTCCTGCTCTGTCTGAACTGACACGTGTTTCCCACACAAGCTGAGCATATCTACGAATCTCCTGCAGGGAGAGATTCTCCATCATGCAATGCATGGTCACATCATACTGCACGCTAACGTGGAGGTTGTGAAGAAACAAAGACTTAAAAGTGTGGTCTTCTTCAAGACCTGGAGCATAACATCCCTGAAAATAAGCTGTCTTTAAACGGTGGAAATATTCTCTGGGAGGTTCATACTGTTTTTGGAAAACTGTCAAAGCATTAATAGTGGCAGCAGCTTCATCTCTGTAAACATAGTATTCTTCTCTAAGAGCCTGGCAGAGAGCTGGATAACTGTCACTAATTTTGGAAGGAAGAGTTTTTATGAACACATGAACACTTAGCTGTTGTTTTCCAAATAAGCCTCAGCTTCTCGTGAGAAGAAGGAAAACGCAAGTCAAGAAGACAATGTTCAACCTCACGCAGGTAAGCCTCGATATTTGACTTCTGGCTACCTGGATCAAAAACTTCTATGTCCTTAGCAAGGGATTCAAGCTGTTTGAAACGGACCCCGTGCTCCCAAGGTGGACCACGTCCATCTGAGAAGTCATGCTGGTTAGGTTCATGAAATGGTGGAAGATCCTGACCTAACCTCTGGGGAAGGAAACAAGTTTTCTCATGCTTTAAATGAGAGCTTTCTAATGAATTGACTCGTGCAAATGGTGGTGGGTCAGGTTGGATTGAGTCACCTGAGAGCCATGTGCGTCTCTCCTGGCCCCTAGGGGTCGACACAGAGTCAGAAGGGAGAGGGGTGCCGATCAGGCCGGAAGGGTGCTCCTTCCACCTAATTGTACCACTTGTGCACGCTGAGTCCATCACTTGGTCATCTTGGTGGTTGTTCACTGCAATGGGATTTGGCAGGACACCACTGGAGACCATCTGACTTCCAACACTTCTGTTAAGGTCTGTGGAAGTAAGTTGAACACTTGGACTAAATTTAGGAAGGGGAGAGTCTGACCTAGGTGCTGGATGGCTGCTGTCTGGGTCTGCCCCTTGCTGTGGCTGCTGTGAGTGAAAATGCAAATTAGGTAACTGGAAGGTGGGGGTCTGCCCCCCCTTTTGGGATGAAGCTTTCTTGAGCTCATCTGCCTTCAGGTCCTTTATCTTTGCTTCAGCATTCTCCATCCTCTCCTCAGCTTTTGAGAGCTCAAGCTTTGCAGCATTCGCTCTTTGAAGAGTCATCTGGTGGTCAGTCTGTAACTGAAAACATCTTTTAGCTTCCAGTTGTGATTTCTGCTGATACAACAAGGTAAGCTGACAAAGAACATCTGAAATCAGAATCTCTCTAGTTGGATTTTCAATTAGGTCAAGTAATACTTGAATCTGTTTATCACATGCAGCAAGGTCAAACTGATTTAAAGCATCCCGCTCATCTGGAGACAAACAGATGAGATCAGCGACAACAACCTTCTGCATCTCCACGTCTGCTGAATTCATAATGGAGTTTGACTCCATTATTCTGGCAGACACTACAAAACAACAACAAAGTTATCAGAATATTGGTAAAAGCAACAACATCTAACAAATGTCTGTCCAGCTATATATGTATATTTGACTATACATAAATTGGAAACATTTGATTGTAAAATGGGCACGGAAGTTGATCATTCAACCTGTGACTTATGACAACACTATGCTCTAAGTGTTACAATGCTACTCCTTTCTTTAAGGATATTTGTGATTTTAGCATAAAATTTTCACCTTTCTTGGGAGAACTAGTGATTAGACAGTACTCTTAACCTTTAAGGGAATTTTGTTTAAAAGTGCAAAGGAAAAAGAAAATTGCTAAACCTCCTAAGGGTAATAATTGCAATTTGGATTTTTGGGTCACCCCCCCTTTATGGCAGGGTGGATTAGATTAAAATAGGGATTTAAAATGGCAATAAATCCTTTCTTTCAAAACATAAAACAAACTATAAAGTTCCTGAATGGATACATGCATCAAAATTAGGTCAATTAGGTCAAAATTGACTTAAAATCTGTATGATTAAATTGAATTGACTTTGTAAAGTGCCTTGAGACAACGTGTTGTGAGTTGGTGCTATATAAAAACATTTTCAGAAAGCAATGATGGCTTAAGCTTTTATTAAAATTGATAGGTCATATAATATTAGTGAAGAAGGGCAAAGGAAAGGACAACACAATATTAAAGAGAGCAGAGACTTAGAAGCCAAGACCTACAGCTACACAGGGGCGGTTCGCAGCCGAGTGTGAAGCGGCTGGGATGTAGACTAGCTCCTCTAAGTCCGGGGCCATAGTTCTCGTCAGGGAAAGGGTGGCTTGTCCTTTTCAGGTTGGAGAGGAGTTCCTGCCTCAAGTGGAGGAGTTCAAGTATCTTGGGGTCTTGTTCACGAGTGAGGGGAGAATGGAGCGGGAGATCAATAGACGGTGTGGCTGCAGCAGTAATGGGGACACTGTGGTACGTGGTGGTTAAGAGACAGCTATGGCCAGGAAATTTGGGTCATGACCGAAAGAACGATGAGCGTCCTCCGCAGGGTGGCTGGGCACTCCCTTACAGATAGGGTGAGGAGCTCGGCCATCCGCGAGGGGTTTGGAGTAGAGCTGCTGTTCTTCCACATCGAGAGGAGTCAGTTGAGGTGGCTTAGGGCATCTATACCGGATGCCTCCTGGACGCCTTCCTCGGGAGGTGTTCCAGGCACGTCCCACCCGGAGGAGGCCCAGGGGACGGTCCAGGACACGCTGGAGGGACTATGTCTCTCGGCTGGCCTGGCAACGCCTTGGGCTCCCCCCGGAGGAGCTGGAGGAGGTGTCTGGGAAGAGGGACGTCTGGGTGTCTCTACTGAGTCTGCTGCCCCCGCAACCCGGTCCCGGATGAAGTGGAAGACTACGAGTATGGCAAAACATCTTAGTGAGTAATCAAAAGATATTTTAGAATTACATAACAGAGTCTGGAAGGAAACCACAGTAATAACAGTACGAAAACCAGGAAAGGACTATACAAAACCAGGAACCACATAGCTACCTCTTTAACGTCTAACCGTTGCATAATTATGACAATGATAGACATTAACATGTTATATGGATTAACATGTTATATAGAAAAGAAAGAATAACCGTCAAATTTGATTTTTAAAAAAGGAAAAACCACCATGGATCCAGTCTTGTGTTTAAGCATGAGATCAGGAAAGCTAAGATTAACAGACTTAGGTAGCTGTGTTTTTGGCATAGATGTCTTCACTGGGAGGAAGCTGAAAGATGTCAAGTCCTGTTTATTCTGCCCTGCTTCCTACTGTAGGGACCTCACTATGGTGCTCCACCATTAAAGAAGCAAAAGCTGGTGGACCCCTCCAAGAACCTCCAGAAGAACATCTGCTCTCGTCATGATGAGGTCATGAAGATCTTCTGTCGTACTGATCAGCAGTGTATCTGTTATCTCTGCACTATGGATGAACATAAAGGTCATGAAACAGTCTCAGCTGCAGTAGAAAGGACTGAGAAGCAGAAGGAGCTCCAGGTGAGTCGAGAACAAATCCAGCAGAGAATCCATGACCAAGACAAAGATCTGAAGCTGCTTCAACAGGAGGTGGAGACCATCAATGTCTCTGCTGATAAAGCAGTGGAGGACAATGAGAAGATCTTCACTGAGCTGATCCATCTCATCCAGAAAAGAAGCTCTGATGTGAAGCAGCAGATCAGATCCCAGCAGGAAACTGAAGTGAGTCGAGTCAAAGAGTTTCAGGAGAAGCTGGAGCAGGAGATCACTGAGCTGAGCTTTGTCAGACCAAATGTTGTTGTTCAAATCCATGTACAGATGAGTTGATGGAAACTGTAATTATCAAGATCATCATCAATCAGGATATTTTCATCATATCTATTTAACATATTTCATATCAGAAGTTGTTTATATTGTACATAGCCTATTAGTCTTCGTTATTCTTTCATTCTGCTTGGTAGTTGTCGAGGTAGGAAAACTTTACTGGCCGTCCGTTAACTCTTACTGCTCACCTCTCATCGACTCGTTTTATTTGGCACCTCAAAGGACAATCCTCAGTCAGAGATCAGTTGTAGTTTCCACAAGTTTATTAAAACCAATCTGAATTCGGAGAGGGAGACGTCACACTTACACTGCTATACCTTGGAAACCCCTGTGTGTTGTCTGACTGGAGCTATGTTTCATTACATTTTATACCCCACGCTGCCATGCAGTCTACATACACAATCATTCTGTCTGTGGATGTCTCCCCAGCAACAGTATCAAAGAAACAGAGATACATTTCATTATTTAATCAAAGAATTGTTTCCCACGCGTCTTCAGGAATCTTCAGGGAGAGGAGTACCATGCCTCCCTAATACACTGCCGGCTTCTCACGATACAGACAGAAAACACCTGCAAGTTTAACCTTGAATAATAAAGACTCATTGTGTAAAAACTGGACTCTATAATACTAGAGGCTACTGTTAAGGTTTTTTCTAACTATGAAAAGCATAACTCAAACTCCTAATAAAAATCAATCTGCAAAGTCCCAAATATATCTTAGTCTTAGCTACTAATAATAAGGCAGTTATAATTCCACACTACTAATAATAAGTCCTTTATATTTCCACATAGTTTAGTTGGATTGTTTTAGCATAGCAAAGAGTTTGTTGATTGAAATATGTTTAACTTTGAGTTGACTTATTTTTGTTAATAAATTATTGTATTTTAAGAAATTGTATGAATTCATTCCATGTGTTTACAGAGTTTTGCTGTTCAATAATGTCAGAGCTTGGCTCACACCTTTCAATTTTGTCCTAATAACATCGCCTTACTGGGCTGGTATTCACAGGACAACCCTTAACAGACCGGAATATTATATGATAAAATATTAAAATATTAATATTAAATATTAAATAATATTCTCAGATTCATAATCCTAACAACATTCACTTAGTCATCCTGTTTGAAAAGGTTTTGGAATATTTCATGTTAAAACCTAGTTTCCTAATAATCCCAGTAAATGGTCCTTACTTTATCCCTCTACTGATGTTTGATTTACGATGTAAGTGATGGAAACCCAAGTTAAAATTCATGTTTGTCCCCTGAAACCTGGTTAATAAAGTTGGTTCTGATTCTTCTGAGTGTGTGATCTGTATCTGTCTGTATCTATTATCTTGACAACTTGATCCTATAATTGTCTCTATCTGGTAAAATGAGTGTACTTGTATAGTGCTTTTCTAGTTTTTTCAGCCACTCAGAGAGCTTTTACATTACAAGTCAACATTCACCCTTCTACACACACTCACACTTGTGCCAGGCACTTCTATGCAGGGTGCCAACCAGTTCACCAGGGAGACCTATGCCCATTCACTGTCACATTCACAGTCCGATGCACAGCATCAGGGGCAACTTGGGGTTCAGTGTCTTGCCCAAGAAGAATTACACATGTGGACAGGAGTGGCCAGGAATCAAACCACCCTGCCTCCTGAGCCACAGCCGCTCCATTTAAATGTTTACATCACTAGTAAGTACAAATAAAAAAAGAACAGTTGCAGTCGTGACATCTTCCTGGCAAGTAAGAAAACATTTAAAGAGCATAAGTTGCTTATATGTTTGGCAATTCTGCAAAGTGTCTGACTCACTGAAAAAAAAACTAATTATTTCACATAAAATTTGATTCTTTGAGGATTTATAGGTCTAAAGGAATTCAGTTTTCATTCAAAGGTTTCAATAAAGTAGTCAGATTCCCATACATTTCTTCACTCCTGTAGGAATGGACTGAGGTTCTTTCAGGATTCACACGATACTATTGGGAATTTTATTTATCTTTTCATTTGCTGTTAAAAGCGTTTGGATTTCTATGAATTATGAAATCTAAAACATGACATCGTGTGTTATCTGTGCCAGTGTGTCTCTTACCTTGTCGGGTCAGTTTGCTGTAAAAAAAAAAAATACTAATAATACGATTTATTTTGAAAAAAATACTGTTGTTTTAAATTACCTTACAGCACAACTGTAGTTCTGCCCCATGAATTTTTGAATAAATACTAAAGACCTTTTTGTTTGCATTGGGATTTATGAACCATTAAATGTATTATTCTGTTTTTGATGGTTTTATCTATTTCACTGTATCTTAAGTTAGTAGCATGTGTTTATATAATATATGTTATCTTATATATTTATATTTATATATATAATCTCAATTTAAACCTTTTAATGTGGATATGACGGTGATGGAGAAAAAAAAGGATCCAAAATGTATTTTAGATTCAAGTATAATACAAGAATATATAAACAATTACTATCATTATGTACAGATTTACACAGACGCATCAAAAACAGATGAAAAAATAGGAATAGCATTTGTAATACCAGAATTTAAAATAAAAGTAGGAAAAATAATTACAAATGGATTATGAGTATACTCAGGAGAATTATTAGCCATATTGCTAGCAGTGCAGTGGGTGGAGGATATTAAACCATTAAAAACGATAATTTGTTCAGACTCGAGTTCAGCATTATTAAGTTTAAAACATAATCATTCAGATGGTAGGCCAGACATTTTGTTGGAAATAAAACATACTTTATTTAGAATACAAAGGATGGGATTAATATTGGTGTTTTTATGGGTACCAGCACATGTAGGAGTTGGGGCGAATGAGATGGCGGACAGGATGGCAAAGAAGGCAACACAAAATAACATTAGCTTTATAATTAATATTAGTAGGTCAGAGGCGAGAAATATAATCAAACAGAAAACCAGGAAAGAGTGGCAAAAAGGTGGGATGAAGAAAGGAAAGAAAGATGGTTTTACAGAATCAACAAGATAGTAGGAGAAGTAAGAAATGGAAGAAGGAGCAGAAAAGATGAAAGATTAATCACAAGATTAAGATTTGGACATACAGGACTTAATTCTACATTAGTTAAGATAAAGAAACATAGTACAGAAAAATGTGATCATTGTGGAGAGGAGGAAACAATAGAACATGTAATATTGAAGTGTTAGAAATATGAACAAGAAAGAACAATTTTCAGGAGAGAATTTGTAGGCATTAAAGAAAATTTTATTTTGATAGATACTTTGCAAAGAAGTTTATGTAGCAAACTTATTCACATTATAGTTAGATTTTTCAAAAAAACTAAATTAATAAATAGAATTTGATTGTTGTAATAGTAAATAAGATTTAAAACCATGAAGAACCACACTCCATACCAGTCGGTGGCGGTAATGCACACCATAAAGTTATTTGCCAACCGCCAATAAACACTAGAAGAAGAAGAAGAAGAAGAAGAAGAAGAAGAAGAAGAAAGCTTTTAACGCTCGTGCACATTGTTTGGATTGAAAGAAATGCTTCCTCGGCCACCGTAGCACAAGTGAGTGTGTTTTTTAGTGTCCGCGGCTACGTTATCATTTGAAAACTACGCGACAACAGCAGAGCTCCACCGAGGTAAGTAAAGTTTTACTTTGACAAAAACGTTAAAACATAAATTATTACATCATGGTAACACCTGGAAGCTGAAGTTAGTAAATATTTCTGACTGTAAATCGTCCCGTCGTAGAACAGAGAGCTGTAAACAGCCACAAACTCTGACTACAGGCTCGGTCACATTGTAGCTTCGCCATGCTAGCACAGTTTAACCAGAACGTTTTATTTCGCTGCTTCACTGATATTAACTCGGTTTTTATACCTGCAGCATTTACATTGAACCATTTTGCCTCGTTTAGACAGATTACATTCAACCAAGAGCGTCTAAAATGGTTTTCACAGCACAAACAAATAGCTTCAGTGTTCCCAAAGTTAGGACCCAGTTTATTGTTATGCTAGGCGGTGTTCCCTCCTAAATGTTCCGGGTAATCTGTTTACATCACAAGACAAAAACAGTGCTACTAGAAATAAACATGTATGGAGATGAAGTCGTAAATGCTGTTGGTTTGAGATGAAAACAACAGAAATACATGAAAATGGAGCTTAGATGGTTTTTTCGTCTGTTTTAGATTTTTTTTAGGGAAAAGGGAAGGGGGAAGGGGTTGGGGGGGTGATCATTTTGGGAAAATGGGGGGGTTTTTTCCCCCTTCAGGGGGGGGGATGTTATAAAAAAAGCCACCAAACAAAAAGGGGGGAAAATCTCAGCAGTAGCTCCAGTTTTGCACCTTTAGTTGAAACTGCAAAATGTTTTCACTACAGTTCATTTTTATTCTTCTAGCTGAGAATTCAGAAATGAATGTTTGTTTATTAAGCCTCTTAGCACTGATTCTGTAAGTCACACGATTATAGATAATTCAGTGTTTGTCAAGAAAAACCCCAAAGTTGTTGATAAATATTAAAGGTAAAAAACTACAGATAATTGTGTTTTAGCCTCAGCAAGTTAGTTCTTCAAGCTACTGAAAACTTTGATATAGTAATTAATGTTATATAGGGCTAATAATCTGTGTACCAAGTGGATAATTTACCTCTACAGTATTTTGATAATGTCTCAATCTGGCATCAAATAATCTCTGAAAAAGTGAACAATTGATTTTGGGAGTAAAAAGGGGAAAAAATCTTATCCACCCAAAATTAAATTAAAAAATCTATAAATTTAAAGGGAAACTAGCCTTTATTTACTGTGAACTAACATTTTTTTCATGCTTCTTTTTTTTTCGATCTGCAAAACCCGAGATGAAGCATTTATCTGAGATTCTCTAGAGCAAAAACCCAAACCCTTTTTGAAAAAATCCCCCCTCAACAGACCCCAGAGAAACAAACACAGTCATTGGTTACTGAGAGGTTTTTAAGGAAAAACAGGGGGAAAATGTTTAATATGGAGCAAGAAAACCCCCCTCTCCTGTTCCATTTTTTTTTTGGATCTACTGAAGGACCCGGTGACTATTCCCGTGGACACAGCTACTGTATGAACTGTATTAAAAACAACTGGGATGTAGAGAATCAGAGGAGAATCCACAGCTGCCCTCAGTGCAGGAAAAAATTTCAGACGAAGGCCTGTTTTTAAAAAAAAACGTCACGTTAGCTGCTTTAGTGGAGGATCTGAAGGAAGGCTGGTCCCCCAAGCTGCTCCAGCTGATCACTGCTATGCTGGACCTGAAGATGTGGCCTGTGATGTCTGCACTGGGAGGAAGATGAAAAGCTGTCAAGTCCTGTTTTTTTCTGCCCTGCTTCCCCTTACTGTAGGAATCACCTCCAACCTCACTATGATGCTCCACCATTAAAGAAGCACAAGCTGGTGAAACCCCCCCAAAGCTCCAGGAAAAACATCTTCTTCTCCGTCATGATGAGGGGTGATGAAGATCTTCTGTCGTACTGATCAGCAGTGTATCTGTTATCTCTGGGGACTATGGAAAATGAACATAAAAAGGTCATGAAAAAGTCCCAACCGGGCAGCAGAAAAAGACTGAGAAGCAGAAGAAGCTCCAGGTGAGTCGACAACAAATCCTCCAGAGAGAATCCAGGACCAAGAGAAAGGGTTTGGGAAGCTGCTTCAACAGGAAGGGGGAGGCCCATCAATGTCTCTGCTGATTTTAAAGCAGTGGAGCACAGTGAGAAAAATTCTTCACTGAGCTGATCCCCCTCTCATCCCGGAAAAAGAAGCTCTGATGTGAAGCAGCAGATCAGATCCCCAGCAGGAAAAACCTGAAGTGAGTCGAGTCAAAGAGCTTCAGGAAAGGCTTGGGGAGATCACTGAGCTGAAGGGGGAAGAAGGGGTTGCTGAGCTGGAGCAGCTCTCAAACACAGAGGATCAAAACCAGTTTCTCCACAACTACCCCTCACTTCCAGCACTCAGTGAGTCTAACACCCTTTTTTTCCAAGCATCAATATTCGTCCTCTGAGATACTTTGAGGATGTGACAGCAGCTGTGTCAGAGCTCAGAGATAAACTACAGGACATCCTGGGGAAACACCTGGACAAAAAATCTCACTGGCAATTCACTGAGGTGGGGGGTTTTTCCCGTTAAGACCCGGGAAAACCAAAGACCAGAGCTGATTCCTTACAATATTCTCAAGAAAATCACTTTAGATCGAAACACAGCAAACAGAATCGTTATTAACTAAAGAGAACAGAAAAGTGACATTTTTGGAAACAACAACAGTTTTATCCTGATCATCCAGACAGATTCACTTGATCGATAATCAGGTTCTGAGTAGAGAGATTCTTACTGGTCGTTGTTACTGGGAGGTGGAGTGGAGAGGGAGAATTAGGAGTTTTTGTAGCAGTTTCATACAAGAACATCAGGAGATCATCAGGATACGTAAACGAACCATTTGGATGCAATGACAAATCTTGGTCATTACACTTTAACAAATTCAGTAACAATTTTTATCACAACAACATTTTAACTCCAGTATCAGGTCCAGTTTCCTCCAGAGTAGGAGTGTACCTGGATCACAGAGCAGGTATTCTGTCTTTCTACAGCATCTCTGAAACCATGACTCTGCTCCACAGAGTCCAGACCACATTCACTCAACCTCTATATGCTGGGATTAGGATGGCCCTATCTTTTATAATACCTCTGCTGAGTTTATTAAACTGAAATAATCAGAATTGATCTGAGGACCTGTTGGTTAAAATGTGAATTTCAGAATTGAACAGATTTTTTTGGTTCTCGGCCGGAAAAGGGTGGCTTGTCCTCTTCAGGTTGGGAGGGGAGTTCCTGCCTGAAGTGGAGGAGTTTCAAGTATCTCGGGTCTTGTTCACGAGTGAGGGAAGAATGGAGCGGGAGATCGACAGACGGATCGGTAAAGCTGGCCGCAGTAATGGGGGACGCTGTGCCGGTCCTGTTGTGGTGAAGAGGAGAGCTGAGCCGAAAAGCGAAGCTCTCGATTTTACCGGCGTTACAGTTCCTACCCTCACCTGTGGCCATGAACTTTCGAAAGAACGAGATCCTGGATACAACTGGTTGACATGAACTTCCTCCATAGGGTGGCCGGGCACTCCCTTAGAGATAGGGTGAGGAGCTCGGCCATCCGGGAGGGGCTCGGAGTAGAGCCGCTGCTCCTCCACATCGAGAGGAGCCAGTTGAGGTGGCTCGGGCATCTGATAAAGCAGAAGATGACGACCACGGATTTTTTTGGGGTCAAATTACTGAACCCTCAGATTGTGTCGATTTAATCATTCAACATTGTAAATAAAGAGAAAAGTGTAATTGTACTCTCAAAGTCAACAATTCATGTTTTTTGTGGGGACTTCTTCAGTATTTTTTTTATCAAATCTATTCTTCCTGTATTTTATTTTCTTTAACATATTTCATATCAGAAGAAATGTTTCGGATCAGGGGGGAAATACGACTTGAACTAAAATAAAAGCTCAGCTAGGAAGTCCTGTAATATTAGCTTTGATGTGTGTCTGAACATTAACTTAGTCATCCTGTTTGAGAAAGTTGTTGAAATATTTAATGTTAAAACCTAGTTTCCTACTAATCCTAGTAAATGGTCCTTACTTCATCCCTTTACGGTGTTTTTTGTTTTTTTTTACTTACTGTGTTTGTTGTGAGAGACTGATGTTTGATTTACGATGCAAGTGATGGTAACCCAAGTTAAAATTCATGTTTGTCACCTGAAAGCTGGTTAATAAAGTTGGTTCTGATTCTTCTGAGTGTGTGGTGAAGACCTTTTAGTGGCCAGTGGGGTCATTTATGTAGCAGCTCCTAAGGAGTACGAGTAATCTGAATGAGCAGAGAGTTAAATCTGTGGTGCTGCAATATCAGCTAATGAGTCATACATTTATGTTTAGCCACAATTAGGCATTGAATTTTTAATAATACAACCTGAAAGGTTATACAAAATTATCTTTCACCAAGTCAAACTGGATTCAAGAAAGGCAAAAAACACGAGATAATTTTTATGCTTGGAATCTGAAATAGAAGCACAAGGTGATAATATTTAATAGTAAAAAAGTTTATGATGCACTTTGGAAGCAGGGTATGAGGTGTCGTTTTATTGACAAGCTAAATATTTTGTTTATAAACCAAATATTTAATGTGCTAATTAAATATTTAGTTTTGGACTGTGACATTTTATTTTAAATATATGAATGACACTGAAAATACGACTGAAAAATGAATCCTTGTTTTTTCTCTTACGACTAAATAACATTTTGCTGTCAATATTTAAATATTTAACTTTACAAACGGCACCCCATAGGAGGGCCTCCTAATAAAACTGATATAACTGGATCTGTCATTTCTAATTTGGAAGAGCTATAAAGGTACAACTGGAGAAAGAATTCCTTTAATTTTCTGTGGAGAACCTCAAGGTAGCCTATTTAGTCCAATGTTGTTCATGTTAATGATCAATGATATATTTTTGACCAAGTGGAACCTGGAATAAATGTAATTTATTGCAGGTTCTGTCTGTATAAAGTGCCTTGAGATGACATGTCTTGTGATTTGGTGATATATATATATATATATATATATATAAACAAAAAAACTTGAATTTTGAAAAACAAAAGTTTAGGGGGGGACTTTAAAAAAAATTTAATTTGTGTAAAAAATCTTTGGCAAGAATGATTAGGTTGTTGATCATGAAAATGAAAGGCAGAAAACAAAGTGTTGCACTGATTCTACATAGACCTGTCAAAAAGATCAAACATTATTCTCAATATTAACATTTTTTTAAAATATATTTATTGGCATTTTACTACTTTAACAGACTTCAACAACATTAGTCATCTGCCTTACCTACCCACCCATACAAAAACAGCACATCGTATAACAAAAGCTACACAGTCAAAGCAGTATGAGATGAATTCACCACATTTTGAAACCCATCATTCCAAAAGCACACAAAGAAACAAAGGCCCACATAATACCAGGCATTAGTCCTTTGATCATTTAAAATCACATCACTGAAGGGATTTTAGTACAGAGTCCCATATTTTCTCAAACATGTTTACTCTGTCCTCGTTGCAATATCTCAGTCTTTCCAGATGCAGCGTGTTTGCCAGTTCTCCCAGCCACAGATCAAATGTGGGTCCTTCTTCCAAACTTTCAAAATCAACCTATAATAAGTGGATCCGGGTCCCACTGTTTCCCAAAAGCAGTGGAAAAGAAATGAAAAATGTTCTTCCAAAATGTTAGAAGCTGCACACATGACCAAAAGGAGTGAAACAAGTTGCCCTTAGCAGCCTTACAACGATTACATATTGGTGACACGTCCGGATAGATAGTGCTTAATTTTTCTCTTGAACGTTGAAGTCTATGCATTGTTTTGAATTGTATAAGATTGTGTCTGGCATTGACTGAACAGTCATGTATACTTTCAAACCTTCTTCCCACACTTCATCAGATATCTGCTGCCCAAGCTCATCCTCCCATGCCTTCCTGGGAGGGTGTATATATTGTTGAGAATCTTATAAAAGTATGACACCGCCCCCCCGGTTAATCGGATCGAATTTGTTTATCACCTCCAGGGCTTCGTGTTTGGTAAGAATTCCAATATTTGATATGTTTTTACTTACATAGTCCCTGATCTGTAGAAAACAAAAGAAACTTGACAGAGGAACATCATATACAGAACACAACTGAGCAAAAGAAGCAAAGGTACCATCAATATATAGATCCCCTATCGCACGGATACCTTTCATTCCCCACATTTGTAAAACGGCAACCCGGAACAAAGGAATGGTTTAGCTACTTGCTTAGAGTGGTTTAACATACGCAGAATTAAAGGCAATAGTTTGGGACAGAATGCTTTGAAAAACTCAACACCGAAACTATCAGGACCTGGCGCTTTATTATTGGGAAGAGCAGAGATGACAGATTCAATCTCCTGCAGAGTTATATTAGCTTCTAGTACTTCCGCTTAGTCTGACTGTAGTCTCGGCAGGTTTTGGTTATCAAAGAACCTTTCCATTTTTTCAACATCTAATTTTCCCTGCGACTGATAAACTTTGGCATAGAAGTTTGCAAAGCAGTCGTTAATTTTATCTGGATCTGTGAGTAAAGTGCCATCTTCAAGCTTAATACGATGTATAGCTGTTTAAGCTGCCGAGCTAGTAATTTATGTCGCCCAACTCAAACCATCTTTGTTTAACTTGTACCAGCAATCTAGAAACATTTCTTGACATAATAGAATTATATTCATACAACTCTGTTGTAATTTATATGAGTTGTCTTGGCTAGTCAGCAGATTGTCTATTTCATTCAACCTCAACTTGGACTCCTTGTTTTTCGCCGCCTCGTACGACACCATACATTCCCTTATGACCGCCTTCATAGCTTCCCAAAGCATTGAGTCATCCACATCCCTGTGTCATTAGAGCTCAAATATAACTTGATTTCGTTTGAGATATAGGAGCAAAATTCTTTATCCTTCAGCAGAGCGTTATTCAGGCGCCAATTGCACCTGCCCTTCTCATAATCCAGTTTAAGATTCAAACACACAGGCGCATGATCTGATATGTGAATATTGTGGTATTTACAGTCTGATACTGATGCCAGTAATCTAAAGTCTAACAAAAAGTGATCAGTCCTAGAATAGGATTTATGAACTGCAGAAAAGTATGAATAATCTCTCTCGGTTGGGGTATAGCAGTCCCCAGATGTCAAATAAATTATGAGAGTTTAATACATTTTTAAGAGTCTCTCCACTCTTGAATACACCAGATTGAGGGCGTTGTCTATCCAAAACTGCGTCTAAGGTTAGATTTAAGTCCCCTCCAATGATTATGTTAGAGCTAATCAAATCTGGCACTGCATTAAAAAGGTCCTGAAAAAAGATGGGATCATCAAAATTGGGCCCATATTCATTGTCACTGGTGTTGAATTTAGCAGCCCGCTTACGATCACATATCTTCCCCTATGATCTGAAATTGTCTGATTGTGGGTAAACCCTATATTTTTTCTTATCAATATTGCCATCCCCTTCGTTTTTGTGCTGAAATTTGACTGATATATATGAGAAGCCCATGAGGGGCTAAGAACTGTAGCAGCTGTTTTCTTAATGTGAGTTTCCTGAAGAAAACAAATATCGGTCTTCAAAGAACGGAGTTGCGAATATACTTTGCCTCTTTTTAGAGGACTATTTATCCCTCGAACATTCCAACTGATCAAATTGACCCCGCCCTTGCAATACTTATATGGATCTGTTAACATTCGTTTGTGTGCAGGCTATTGACCAACTGTTGCATGACTGCGAAGCTACCTATAGAATATTCAAAATAGACTGATCAAAAAACATCCCTCCCCAAAAAATGTCTAATCCCTCCAAACATCAAACTTAACTGAACAGAACCAGGGGCGTTGTCTCCAATCCCCCAACCAAAAGCTAGACCTAGCAGTCTACAAGGGGGCGAACTAGTGACATAGCTACCCATCTCCCCAACCGAAACCGCCCAACTCAACACAATGAACTGCATCAAAATAGCTAATTATTTTTTCCCAACCAGAAATATAAACCAATAATTGCTCCTAACATTGCACACATTCAACATAGTGATAAAGAAATTGAACCACCTGCTTTATTCAGTCCCAGACGGTCAGGTCACTGTCTCACGGCTCAGGAATTTGTCTGCATCGCCTGGAGTGTCGAACATAGAGATGTTATTGTTCACAATTAGCACAAACTTTGCAGGGTACGGAAAACCGTTGGATCTGAATTTCTCCCTGATAGCTTGGAACGCCTGACGCTTCTTCATCACGGTCGAGGTGAAGTCGGGGAAGATGAACACTGGGTGCCCGTCATATTGAAGAGGGCCCTTTTCTCTCACCAACCGCAACACCTGCTCCATCTCCTGAAATAGTGCAGCTTGACGATAATGGCCCTCGTTTTTCCATCCTTAGCCTGTGTCAGGCTCCGGTGCGCCTGATCCACCTTGACTGGTCGATTGAAGTTGTCTTCTCCCAGCAGATTCGGTGGCAAGTTGAGGATAAAATCCATCGGTTTACCATTCTCCGCTTTCTCTGGTATGCCGACAATACGAATATTCTGCCGACGTGAGCGCGCCTCTATGTCTTCCAGCTTAGCTTGCAGCTAAGAGCACTGAGCAGCCAAGCTATCATATCTCTTCTCCAGCTCCAAAATCCGTCTGCCATGTGATTCGGCTGTGGCCTAAATTGATAACACGCGGTCGCAAATATCAGATAGTACTGCTCTGAGGCTGGAGATTGAACTGTTGAGCTCAACAAGTCTCATGTCGACCGTGCCACTAAGCTTGTTAATAGCTGCCAGGACGTCCTCATTGGTTGCCGATGGGTTTAAAGTGCTAGCGCTAGCCACCTCAGCGCATGCTAGCTTCGTCTGGTCGTCTAAAATGTCGTCCCCGGAGCCTTTGTCTTTCTTATTACTTTTAGGTTTTGTCATCTTGCTTATAGAGTGGTCACTTATACTACGAGTCGACTAAGCAGAGGTTCTTAAAGGTTATTTAGGGTGAAATGATAGTGAAGTTGAGTCAGAGCTTGCTCAGAACACGTCTACTCCATCTTGAGACCTAGGCCACACCCTCAATATTAATATTTAATCTTAAATATTCCTCACATGGCTATATTTATTTTAATGTCTTAAAAATTCTTTGGCTTTTGGGTTATTTTAAGTTTTTAAACATGAATAAATGTAACCAAACTGTGTGGTTAGTGTAGCAATGGATCATAGTTTTGATGGTGATGGAATTTTAGATATGGAAATTGGCAAAACTAAAAAGGCAAAGAAAAAAGCACGGTTGAAGTGAGTAGCGGAGAACAGAGTGCTCCAAGGAAAACTATCAAAAAGGTAAACTTAAAACCTGGTGGGAGCGTTAGGCCTGATGATTCAATTCAGTTTTATTTATATAGAGCCAATGCACAACACATGTCGCCTCAAGGCTCTCTACAAAGTCAGGTCAATTGAATCATACAGATTCCAAGTCAGGTACATACATTCCAATTGATCCTAACCATCAAACAGTGCAGTCAGATTCAGTTTATTATTCTCGTACTCGTACTCGTCGTCTTCCGTTTTATCCGGGACCGAGTTGCAGGGGCAGCAGACTCAGTAAAGACACCCAGACGTCCCTCTCTCCAGACACCTCCTCCAGCTCTTCCAGGTCAAGCCCAAGGCATTCCCAGGCCAGCCGAGAGACATAGTCCCTCCTGCGTGTCCTGGGCCGTCCCCTGGGCCTCCTCCCGGTGGGACATGCCTGGAACACCTCCTGAGGAAGGCGTCCAGGAGGCATCCGGTACAGATGCCCGAGCCAGGTGGAAGCAGAGCGGTATAACCCAGGAGAAGATAGCGGTAAAACCTGAATACTGACTTGGAATGGGCTAATTGTAAGTTACAGCTAATCACTGATTCACCCAGCAAGACATGAGGTGGAGGTTCACTCTTATGAGCATCTTAAGGGTCATGATGAGGGAATCTCACTGAGCTACAGGTGAAGGTAAATTTGGCCATGATTGAAAACGGCAGCAACCTTCTCTGAGCTTCCAGCCCCTCCCGATGGCCGAACTCCTCACCCTATCTCTAAGGGAGTGCCCGGGCACCCTACGGAGGAAGCTCATTTCAGCTGCTTGTAACCGGGATCTCGTTCTTTCGGTCACGACCCAAAGTTCATCGCCATAGGTGAGGGCAGGAACGTAGACCGACCGGTAAATCGAGAGCTTCGCTTTTCAGCTCAACTCTCTCTTCACCACAACGGACCGGCACAGCGCCCCCGTTACTGCGGCAGCTGCACCGATTCGTCTGTCGATCTCCCGCTCTATTCTTCCCTCACTCGTGAACAAGACCCCGAGATACTTAAACTCCTCCACTTGAGGCAGGAACTCCCCTCCCACCTGTATAGGACAACCTACCCTTTTCCTGAACCATGGCCTCGGACTTGGAGGAGCTGATCTTCATCCCAGCCGCTTCACGCTCGGCTGCAAACTGCCCCAGCGCAGCCCTGTAGGTCTTGGCTAGAGGGGGCCAGCAGTACCACGTCATCTGCAAAAGAAGAGACGAAATCCTCTGATCCCCAAACCAGACCCCTCGGCCCTTGGCTGCACCTAGAAATCCTGTCTATAAAAGTTCTGAACAGGACAGGATCTGGACTAGGATCAATCATATTGAATTTGGTGCAGATCAGATGATTTACGTGGAGATTAGGGCCAAACGTATGGCCATGGCGTGACGTCAAACTTCGCTGCGCTACCACGGCCCCGCCCTTTTATGAAAAGTCGCTGTGCTTCAAACGAAGTTAGACCCACTAGTTATCAGTCATCTGACACAGTTTGAAGCGGATTGAGTGTAGACAGGTAGATAGCGACTTTTCTCAGTAAAAAAAGTGACCTTCTGTTCCCAGAGGATCGTCTGTAACCCGAAGGTCCTCCTTCATGCCAACTTTGGTGTGATTTGGCGTTTCTTTTGGAAAGTTATTGCGTTTTTTCACTTTTGGCGCGAACGCCAAGTTTGTGCCCTGGCCACGCATCCTAAACATGGCCGAAAACTCATGAATTTGATAACTTCTAATCCCCCATGCCTTAATTGCATATTGACCAAATATAAAGCCGGTAGCTCAAAATCCCTAGAAGGAGTTCGTTAAAGTTCGAGGTGAGTAAAAGTGAAAAACAGCCAAATATTAGCCTTTAATCCAAAATGGCCGACTTCCTGTGCAGTTTAGGGCATACCCCCAAGAGACTTTTTTTCTTGGTTTGAGGAGCTCTACCAGTGTGCCAAATTTCAGATGTTTTCTATGCCCTGGATGTTTTCTGAATAGCCCCGGACTTCTTGATAGAAGAAATTAAAAACATGCATTTAAAAACAATCAGATTTTTTCAATTGTGTTCCATATAACCACGTCCCGGTCCACCTAACCTGAGTTAGAAGGAGAAGACAAAAAATACTTATTTGGGCACCGCGAATGCGCAACTACGTGCACAGCCAAAGACGGACTCCATTCTGGAGAAGTGCAGAACAGCAGTTTACCCCAAGTCGACCTGCCTCCTTCATTACCTGAAAAGTTACACTGAGCGCCTCAAACGGGGCTCATTTTAGAGAAACCACGGAGCCAACCGGAGAGAGGGAGGCTGGTGGGTGTGTGTTCAGGAACAGGTGGAAGCAGAGCGGTATAACCCAGGAGAAGATAGCGGTAAAACCTGAATACTGACTTGGAATGGGCTAATAGTAAGTTACAGCTAATCACTGATTCACCCAGCAAGACATGAGGTGGAGGTTCACTCTAATGAGCATCTTAAGGGTCATGATGAGGGACTTTCACGTGAGCTACAGGTGAAGGTAAATTTGGCCATGATTGAAAACAGCAGCAACCTTCTCTGTGAGCTTCCAGCCGGATCTGCATCATAATGTGAAAATATCTGGTCCTTTACTTCAGTCAAAATAAAAGCATTTAATCCTAACGTAGCTGAACACATTAAAAGGTCCTTCAGATCAACACATTGATCTCATGGCTGCAGCCAGTCTTATAGTCTAGTTCTACATGTAGGCAGAAAAAAGTGTTGCTCAATAAACCAGGAAAATATCTCCTGGTTCCAGTAAGACGTAGTAGAAAGTACAAAAGTAAGCCTCCCTCTTCTCTTTCACATCTTCTGTGCTGATTCTAAACATGCAGCTCTGGCTTTAAAGATGCAGGATCATTAAGAAATAAATCATAGCAATTAATCAGAGGTGGACCACTGATTAGTTAACTATTTTATTTTTTGAATTACACATGTAATATTATATAAACTAAACTAATTAAACAAGGATACAGTTTTACTGAAGGTGAGACATACAGGGGTTGGACAATGAAACTGAAACACCTGGTTTTAGACCACAATAATTTATTAGTATGGTGTAGGGCATCCTTTGCGGCCAATATAGCGTCAATTCGTCTTGGGAATGACATATACAAGTCCTGCGACAGTGGTCAGAGGGATTTTAAGCCATTCTTCTTGCAGGATAGTGGCCAGGTCACTATGTGATACTGGTGGAGGAAAACGTTTCCTGACTCGCTCCTCCAAAAACCCCCAAAGTGGCCCCAATAATATTAGATCTGGTGACTGTGCAGGCCATGGGAGATGTTCAACTTCACTTTCATGTTCATCAAACCAATCTTTCACCAGTCTTGCTGTGTGTATTGGTGCATTGTCATCCTGATACACCGGCACCGCCTTCAGGATACAATGTTTGAACCATTGGATGCACATGGTCCTCAAAAATGGTTCGGCAGTCCTTGGCAGTGACGCCCATCTAGCACAAGTATTGGGCCAAGGGAATGCCATGATATGGCAGCCCCAAACATCACTGATCCACCCCATGCTTCACTCTGGGCATGCAACAGTCTGGGTGGTACGCTTCTTTGGGGCTTCTCCACACCGTAACTCTCCCAGATGTGGGGAAAACAGTAAAGGTGGACTCATCAGAGAACAATACATGTTTCACATTGTCCACAGCCCAAGATTTGCGCTCCTTGCACCATTGAAACCGACGTTTGGCATTGGCATGAGTGACCAAAGCTTTGGCTATAGCAGCCCTGCCGTGTATATTGACCCTGTGGAGCTCCGGACGGACAGTTCTGGTGGAAACAGGAGAGTTGAGGTGCACATTTAATTCTGCCGTGATTTGGGCAGCCGTGGTTTTAGGTTTTTTGGATACAATCCGGGTTAGCACCCGAACATCCCTTTCAGACAGCTTCCTCTTGCGTCCACAGTTAATCCTGTTGGATGTGGTTCGTCCTTCTTGGTGGTATGCTGACATTACCCTGGATACCGTGGCTCTTGATACATTACAAAGACTTGCTGTCTTGGTCACAGATGCGCCAGCAAGACATGCACCAACAATTTGTCCTCTTTTGAACTCTGGTATGTCACCCATAATGTTGTGTGCATTTCAATATTTTGAGCAAAATTGTGCTCTTACCCTGCTAATTGAACCTTCACACTCTGCTCTTACTGGTGCAATGTGCAATCAATGAAGACTGGCTACCAGGCTGGTCCAATTTAGCCATGAAACCTCCCACACTAAAATGACAGGTGTTTCAGTTTCATGGTCCAACCCCTGTAGATACCATATGTATACTGTTATTAATAACTGTAATATTAGTACTGATAAGGTCCAGGATCAGGCTTTATGCTATATTTAAAACACCACAACTTAACACCCTTTTCTCTCAAAGTGTTTAATAGTAAGAACTGCACTAATGTCTGACATGCTCAGTGCAGAACAAAAGACTGGGTTGAAAAATGTTTCTTTTATTATTTTTGGCAGGCCAAATTTCTTCAGAAGTGGAATGAAGGGCTGAAAAGATGGAGATAAAAGAGCTCAGGTTCATAAAAGAAGGAACAATTTTAATGAAATGTTTCAAAAGCTCTTGGCATAATAAAATAAATGTCTTTTAGGATTTTACCATTTGACTTAAAAAATCTACTTTATACCAGTTTCCTTGTTTGAAATATAAGAATAAAGACAATTGAGCCTCAGGAGTGGAACACTGATGAGAATGTAACGTTTAAAAAGTTGATTTATGTAGATGACAAATGAAGCACATTTATCTGGCCCATAGTAAGCATCTCTGAGTTTAAGAAAAAATTCTGTCAGCAAAAATTCTGATTAAGTTATTTTCTAAATACCTCAAATTGCGTTATTTGCTTCAGCAAAATGGTTTTTAATCAGGCCTAAACTCGGTTTCTCCTTGTCCTTCATTCAGCTTCTAACAAAAATAAAAAGTAAAATTATTGCAAACCTTTTTTGTTTGATTCACAGCAATTTAAATTCAGTCTAAAACTAGAGAGAACTGGTACAATATGTCCTATGTTATTTTAATGTTAAATTACCTATAAATTGTCGTATTTAAATCTAAATACTTTGGATTTGGGCTAAAGCCCCCAACGTTATGAGACCCTAAAAACGCCCCTGGGCGTGGCTAAGATGTTTGGCCACGCCCACAGAAAACGACATTAAACAACAAACATTTCACTCGGGAGACAATTTCGGGTAAAATCGTGTGCATGTAGGGGCTTGGCAAAGTCCCCACATTGCCAAGAGGCAACAGAATAAACAATAATAAGAAATACGATTACATTAGGCCCTTGCAGGCTTCCTGCACGGGTCTAAACCCCATTAAACCAAAGAAAGCTGAGCTCCACCGAGGTAAGTAAAGTTTTACTTTGACAAAAACGTTTAAAACATAAATTATTACATCGTGGTAACACCTGGAAGCTGAAGTTAGTAAATATTTCTGACTGTAAATCGTCCCGTCGTAGAACAGAGAGCTGTAAACAGCCACAAACTCTGACTACAGGCTCGGTCACATTGTAGCTTCGCCATGCTAGCAGAGTTTAACCAGAACGTTTTATTTCGCTGCTTCACTGATATTAACTCGGTTTTTATACCTGCAGCATTTACATTGAACCATTTTGCCTCGTTTAGACAGATTACATTCAACCAAGAGCGTCTAAAATGGTTTTCACAGCACAAACAAATAGCTGCAGTGTTCCCAAAGTTAGGACCCAGTTTATTGTTATGCTAGGCGGTGTTCCCTCCTAAATGTTCCGGGTAATCTGTTTACATCACAAGACAAAAACAGTGCTACTAGAAATAAACATGTATGGAGATGAAGTCGTAAATGCTGTTGGTTTGAGATGAAAATATTAAAAATATAATATAATAATGTAAAATAATATAAATATTAAAAAACACTAAAAGTAAAAAATATGAACTACAGATAATTGTGTTTTAGCCTCAGCAAGTTAGTTCTTCAAGCTACTGAAAACTTTGATATAGTAATTAATGTTATATAGGCTAATAATCTGTGTACCAAGTGGATAATTTACCTCTACAGTATTTTGATAATGTCTCAATCTGGCATCAAATCATCTCTGAAAAGTGAACATTGATTATGGAGTAAAATGGAAAATCTTATCCACAATGTTAAATCAAATTAATTAAGTTGAAAGCTAAACTTCTTTTTACTGTGAACTAACATATTTTCACGTTTCTCATTTTTAGATCTTAAGATCAGATGAAGGATTTATCTACTGAGATTCTCTAGAGCAACTCATCTGAACTCAGACCAGTGAAACTGTCATTGTTACTGAGAGGTGAAATGGAGCAGACAATGCCTGATCTGGAGCAAGAAAACCTCTCCTGTTCCATTTGTTTGGATCTACTAAAGGATCCGGTGACTATTCCCTGTGGACACAGCTACTGTATGAACTGTATTAAAACCAACTGGGATGTAGAGAATCAGAGGAGAATCCACAGCTGCCCTCAGTGCAGGAAAACTTTCAGACGAAGGCCTGTTCTAAAAAAAAACGTCACGTTAGCTGCTTTAGTGGAGGATCTGAAGAAGGCTGGTCTCCAAGCTGCTCCAGCTGATCACTGCTATGCTGGACCTGAAGATGTGGCCTGTGATGTCTGCACTGGGAGGAAGATGAAAGCTGTCAAGTCCTGTTTATTCTGCCCTGCTTCCTACTGTAGGGATCACCTCCAACATCACTATGATGCTCCACCATTAAAGAAGCACAAGCTGGTGAACCCCTGCAAGAACCTCCAGGAGAACATCTGCTGTCGTCATGATGAGGTGATGAAGATATTCTGTCGTACTGATCAGCAGTGTATCTGTTATCTCTGCCTAATGGATCAACATAAAGGTCATGAAACAGTCTCAGCTGCAGCAGAAAGGACTGAGAAGCAGAAGGAGCTCCAGGTGAGTCGACAACAAATCCAGCAGAGAATCCAGGACCAAGAGAAAGATGTGAAGCTGCTTCAACAGGAGGTGGAGGTCATCAATGTCTCTGCTGATATAGCAGTGGAGGACAGTGAGAAGATCTTCACTGAGCTGATCCATCTCATCCAGAAAAGAAGCTCTGATGTGAAGCAGCAGATCAGATCCCAGCAGGAAACTGAAGTGAGTCGAGTCAAAGAGCTTCAGGAGAAGCTGGAGCAGGAGATCACTGAGCTGAAGAGGAAAGATGCTGAGCTGGAGCAGCTCTCAAACACAGAGGATCACAACCAGTTTCTCCACAACTACCCCTCACTGTCAGCACTCAGTGAGTCTACACACTCATCCAGCATCAATATTCGTCCTCTGAGATACTTTGAGGATGTGACAGCAGCTGTGTCAGAGCTCAGAGATAAACTACAGGACATCCTGAGAGACACATGGACAAACATCTCACTGAGAGTCACTGAGGTGGAGGTTTTACTCCCAGAACCCAGGACCAGAGCTTGTTTCTTACAATATTCTCAAGAAATCACTCTGGATCCAAACACAGCAAACAGATACATGTTATTAACTAATGAGAACAGAAAAGTGACATCTGTGAAAAAAATACAATCTTATCCTGATCATCCAGGCAGATTCACTGGATGGTTTCAGGTTCTGAGTAGAGAGATTCTGACTGGTCGTTGTTACTGGGAGGTGGAGTGGAGAGGGTCATTAGGAGTTGAAGTAGCAGTTTCATACAAGAACATCAGGAGATCATCAGGATACGTAAATGAATCATTTGGATGCAATGACAAATCTTGGTCATTACACTGTAACAAAAACAGTAACAGATTTTATCACAACAACATTGAAACTCCAGTATCAGGTCCAGGTTTCCCCAGAGTAGGAGTGTATCTGGATAACAGAGCAGGTATTCTGTCTTTCTACAACGTCTCTGAAACCATGACTCTCCTCCACAGAGTCCAGACCACATTCACTCAGCCTCTACATGCTGGGATTAGGTTTGGGCCTCTCTTTTACAAATCCTCTGCTGAGTTTATTAAACTGAAATAATCAGAATTGATCTGAGGACCTGTTGGTTAAAATGTGAATTTCAGAATTGAACAGATTTTTTGGTTCTCGGCCGGAAAAGGGTGGCTTGTCCTCTTCAGGTTGGAGGGGAGTTCCTGCCTGAAGTGGAGGAGTTCAAGTATCTCGGGGTCTTGTTCACGAGTGAGGGAAGAATGGAGCGGGAGATCGACAGACGGATCGGTGCAGCTGCCGCAGTAATGGGGACGCTGTGCCGGTCCGTTGTGGTGAAGAGAGAGCTGAGCCGAAAAGCGAAGCTCTCGATTTACCGGTCGGTCCTACGTTCCTACCCTCACCTATGGCCATGAACTTTCGAAAGAACGAGATCCTGGATACAACTGGTTGACATGAACTTCCTCCATAGGGTGGCCGGGCACTCCCTTAGAGATAGGGTGAGGAGCTCGGCCATCCGGGAGGGGCTCGGAGTAGAGCCGCTGCTCCTCCACATCGAGAGGAGCCAGTTGAGGTGGCTCGGGCATCTATACCGGATGCCTCCTGGACGCCTTCCTCGGGAGGTGTTCCAGGCACGCTGGAGGGACTATGTCTCTCGGCTGGCCTAGGAACGCCTTGGGCCCCCCCCGGAGGAGGTGTCTAGGGAGAAGGATGTCTGGGTGTCTGTGCTGAGTCTGCTGCCCCCACGACCCGGTCCCGGATAAAGCAGAAGACGACGAGTACGGGTTTTGGAATCAAATTACTGAACCCTCAGATTGTGTCGATTTAATCATTCAACATTGTAAATAAAGAGAAAAGTGTAATTGTACTCTCAAAGTCAACAATTTATGTTTTTTGTGGGGACTTCTTCAGTATTTTTTAATCAAATCTATTCTTCCTGTATTTTATTTTCTTTAACATATTTCATATCAGAAGAAACTGTTTGGGATCAGGTGGGAGGAAATATGACTTGAACTAAAATAAAAGCTCAGCTAGGAAGTCCTGTAATATTAGCTTTGATGTGTGTCTGAACATTAACTTAGTCATCCTGTTTGAGAAAGTTGTTGAAATATTTAATGTTAAAACCTAGTTTCCTACTAATCCTAGTAAATGGTCCTTACTTCATCCCTTTACGGTGTTTTTTGTTTTTTTTTACTTACTGTGTTTGTTGTGAGAGACTGATGTTTGATTTACGATGCAAGTGATGGTAACCCAAGTTAAAATTCATGTTTGTCACCTGAAAGCTGGTTAATAAAGTTGGTTCTGATTCTTCTGAGTGTGTGGTGAAGACCTTTTAGTGGCCATAAGAGTGTCGGACCTCGTTTCTTTAGAGCGTTCTAGTTGGTGAAGCTCAGGAGGAAAAATCAGAGGAGAAACCACCCTATGTCTTGATTTGCTCAAAAAAATAAATCTTTCATCATTTTATAACTGGGATCAATTGGAATAAATGTATATGATTTGAAATCTAATTTGAGTAAACTCACTTTGTGAGTGTCTTGAGACGACATATGCTTTGGTGAAACGCAAATAAACTGAGTTGAATTTTAAAAACAAGGTTGGGGGAACTTTCAAAAATATGAATTTGTGTGGATATTATGTGGCAAGAATAGGTTGTTGAACATTAAACTCACGCAAAATATAAGTGTTGCATTGGTTCTACATCGGATTGACAAAATAATTATTTTCAATATTAAATTTCAATCTTAAATATTCCTCACATGGAAATATTTCATTTAACATTCTGACCATGGTCCGTATTCACAAAGACTGAGTCCTCTCAGAGAGCTCCTATCTGAGCCTAAAAGTTCCTGCCAAGGACTCCTAGCTTTAGAGCGATTCAGTTTGCTGCTGAGAGCGACCATCTTAGTGAGGAGGTGTGGTTGACCCCATTGCTAGGTGTGGCACTGTCCCTGTATGATTGAGCCGGTAGCGTTTTATGAATTCGCTGTTTGGAGAAATTCTCTCCTTTCACTCTGTCTTTCCACCATCTTATATGCTTGAGACACTTTAAACTCACTAAAAGTCCTCCTCACTACTCTTAACATCTCCTCACGTTAGGAGCTTTATGAGGGGCTAAGATGCTTCTTGAGTAACGTTTATCTTACCACGGGAAAATTCGAAGAGATATCCTAGAATTCGAGAAACTCGAAGGATTTTTCTTAGAACGTCGTCACTAGGAGCTACTTTTAGTGTTTGGAGTCTTTGTGAGTACGGGCCCAGGTGTCCAATTGCAGCTCGATGTGGGATGCCAGCAAGAAAACTTCAACACAACAAGACGTGAAGAACAAGTGTAATGTCAGGAAATTCAGTGGTCTGGTGAAAGAATTTGGACAAAGACAAAGGCGGGTAGACACAGCTGTGCTGTGAATGGGCCAGAGTGGGGAAATTAGTACATGTAATGAGAGTAATGACTCTTTGGATAGTGGAAGGATGAGTAAAAAAAGTAAATTTTTTGGCGGCGTTAGACACAAGAAAGAAAGGAAGAATGATGACAACGTGGGTTGAATCTGAATAAGAGATGGAGGGGGAGGTAAAGGCGTTTAAACTAATTAGTATTAATTTGAGGACAACAGGTTGGAGGGGAGTTCCTGCCTCAAGTGGAGGAGTTCAAGTATCTCGGGGCCTTGTTCACGAGTGAGGGAAGAATGGAGCAGGAGATCGACAGACGGATCGGTGCGGCTGCCGCAGTAATGGGCTGTGCCGGTCCGTTGTGATGAAGAGAGAGCTGAGCCGAAAAGCGAAGCTCTCGATTTACCGGTCGGTCTACGTTCTTACCCTCACCTATGGCCATGAACTTTGGGTCATGACTGAAAGAACGAGATCCCGGATACAAGCGGCTGAAATGAGCTTCCTCCGTAGGGTGGCTAGGCACTCCCTTAGAGATAGGGAGAGGAGTTCGGCCATCCAGGAGGGGCTCGGAGTAGAGCCGCTGCTCCTCCACATCGAGAGGAGCCAGTTGAGGTGGCTCGGGCATCTATACCAGATGCCTCCTGGACGCCTTCCTCGGGAGGTGTTCCAGGCACGTCCCACCGGGAGGAGGCCCAGGACACACTGGAGGGACTATGTCTCTCGGCTGGCCTGGGAACGCCTTGGGCTCCCCCCGGAGGAGCTGGAGGAGGTGTCTGGGGAGAGGGACGTCTGGGTGTCTCTGCTGAGTCTGCTGCCCCCGCGACCCGGTTCCGGATAAGCGGAAGACGACGAGTACGAGTACGAGTATTAATTTGATTCAACTGGTAGAACGGACTGCAGTCAATTAACCCAGTTAAAGTATCTACTATCCTGAAGACCCAAGTGGGGGATATTGTTAATGCATATTGCCCACGATTCTTTCCCTCCCCATCAGCTGAAAATATGAGAGCTCCCTATACATTTAGGGCATAACCAAGTTATGATGAATTATTTGGTAAGCCTGCAAGGGCATAAAGCAGAATATCATCCAGTGGTAAGAATTCGTCAATCATGCTGGGAAAGTAAAAAGGCAAAACTAGACTTCTTTGCAGCAAATAAATGTGGAAGGGAAATGGTAATAACAGTAGAACAGATATAGTGCGGCAGTGCCCTACTCAGTCATACTTTTTTAGTTGTTTCCCAATGCTAGTGAGCTGGGCAGATTTAGTAAATAATAGAATTAAAAGTATTAAAAGTACATACAGATTGTTTCTTGTTTCTTGTTATATTTACAGATGGCTCTAAGGATTCAGATTAAGGTAAAACAGGATTCATTTTTGTTATTGTCTATTGTCGGAGAAGCCAGTGGCATACCTGCAAGGGACAATAAGCAAAATGGAAATAAGTGGAAAAACTGAAAAAGAACATGTCGTTTTTACAAGGTAACAGTTAGGACATACAAGGTTAAGACATCCAGCAGGTAGATGTGAGTGTGGCATGGACATGGAAACAGTAGAACATATGATAATTCAATGTACAAAAAAATATAACGAGAGCAGGGAAAAATTAAAACAAGAGTGAAGGAAACATGGTGTGGAGATTAAGGATGAACAGAATATTGGCTTAACATGAAAAGAATTAAAACATTTATTAGATAATTAAAAGAAATGGGATTATATATAAGAATATAACTTAAATAGGTAAAACAGGAGCTCTGGCCCATACTCCAACACAGTAGATGGCGATAATGCATACTAACTTCCCATGCCACCCGCCAAAAAAAAAAAAAATCAATAAGAAGTAATAATGAAGTTTTTTTTAATAGAGTGTCAGAAATATGAGCTGGAAAGAAGAGTTATGAAGAGAGAATTTGAAAGGATTAAATTCAATTCAGTTCAATTGAATTCAGTTTATTTATATAGCGCCAATTCACAACACATGTCGTCTCAAGGCACTTCACAAAAGTCAGGTACATACATTCCAATTAATCTTAATCATTGAACAGTGCAGTCAGATTCTGTTATTTATTCAAATTGGATAAAAAGTTTTTCTATCTAAGGAAAGGAAACCCAGCAGATTGCATCCAGTCAGTGACTTGCAGCATTCACTCCTCCTGGATGAGCATGTAGAGACAGTGGACAGTCACTGACGTTGACTTTGCAGCAATCCCTCATACTGAGCATGCATGTAGCGACAGTGGAGAGGAAAAACTCCCTTTTAACAGGAAGAAACCTCCAGCTGAACCAGGCTCAGTGTGAGCGGCCATCTGCCACGACCGACTGGGGGTTAGAGAGAACAGAGCAGAGACACAAAGAGAACAAAGAAGCACTGATCCAGGAGTACTTTCTATGGGAAAGAAAAGGTAAATGTTAATGGATGTAGCTCCTTTAGTCGTTTCACCTAGAAAGAAAGAACAGATAAACTCTGAACCAGTTTTCAAGGATAGAGTCTGAAGAGAGCACATAGAGTTAGTCACAGTAAAAGTTCAGTCAGTAGCCATGTCTAGGAGAGAGAAAGGGTTAAACACTAAAAGACAGGGCCATGTGGATCATCGGTAGAGGGTGAGCATTAAGTTGTTGCCAGCAGAAGCTTGGAGGATTCCCCTCTCCAGAAAGGTGTTACAGGTAGACACAGAGTCAGGCCAGGTGTAGCTTCTAGGAAGAGAAAAGAGAGAGAACAAAGTTAAAAGCTGAGATAACAGCAAATAATACAAAATTGAAGAGTAGTGTGAGAAAGTAGCGAAGAGGGTGAAAGTGGTCATTGTGTCCTCCAGCAGCCTAAGCCTATAGCAGCATAACTACAGATATAGCTCAAGATAACCTAACCTAAAGAAACGTTTAGCATAACATATTGATTACAAAAGAACATAATGAGCAAAACACATACAAATCATTTCTAAAAAGAACAAAATTATTTAATAGAATTTGATTAAATAAGGAAGATATTAATCCATGATTAACATGATGAAGAGGTAAAGGACAAGAAGGAAATATATTAGACAGCCAAAGGAGTACAAGAAAGCTGGAAGAGAACAGTTCTGAAGAAGAGAGAGTAGTTGGGAGGAAAATTGGAAGGGAAGAATGTAAAATAATATTAAAGCTAAAAAATAAAGGAGAAAAAGAGAACCTGAGTCCTATTTCACTATCAGGAGAAAATTAAAAAAAGATAGGAGATGTTGAAATGGTGAAGGTATTAAGACATGGAAATATACTGGTGTCGTGTAAAACTGAAGAACAAAGAAGTCAGGCTTTACAAGTTGAAAACATTTGCAAGAAAATGGTGACAGAGAGGAAATTATAGGAGAAGATAAAATCATTCGGGGGGTAATTTATGGCATTCCTCTGGAGGAAGATATAGAAAAACTAAAAAAAAGCATTGTTGGTGCAAAGGTAAAAAATCTCAAAAGACTGACAAAATATGTAAACGGAGAAAGAGTAGGAAGCCAGTCAATTTGAAGAAACAGTGTTGCCACAAAATGTCAAAATAGGATATCTGAGTTTTCCTGTGAGGCCTTTCAGTCCCCCACCACTAAGATGTTATAAATGTCAGAGATATGGCCACATTGCAGCTGTCTGCAAAGGTAAACAAAGATGCCCAAAGTTTGGAGAAGACCATCGAATTGAAGATTGTCAGGAAGAAGAGCAGGAAAAATGTTGCAATTGTGGAGGGCAACATAGAGTTACATTCGGGGAATGTGAGGTAAGGAAGAAAGCAAAAGAAATTCAACAAATTAAAATGACTAAAAACATAAGCTATGCTGAAGCAGTTACAACTGTACAGAATGAAAGAACAAGGGATGACGGTCAAAATAGGATTTCAGATTATCAACAAAGAAAAGTAGAATCAGAGGAAAATGTCACAATGTCTGTGGAAAAACTGATATTATTTGTAGCTTATGTCATTAACTGCACTGAAGAGGCTAAACACAACGCAAGAAGCTTAATATAATGGACGGAATTAAACGGTTTACATAGAGGGAAATTTGATAAAAAACCCAGAAATTAATGTAACAGGAGACTGGTTAAAAAAAACCTAGATTTTTTTTTTTCAAGGGTACAATAGACAAAAGGGGTAGACAAGGGGGAAATGGAGGGAGAATGGGAAATTTTAAACGAAGGAATACAAAAACAGTATTAAAAAAGGGAAAAAGAGTTAGAATACAGTAGTTGAAATTTAGGAAAAAAAGAAAAATGTAAGATAATAAATGTTGGAGATGGGAAAACTTATTTTTTGTCTTGCACCTTACACTCATGCAAGCATGTATACGACCTTATGTGAATTAGCAGGAGACTGGCAGGCCAAGTCACTTTCTTTCCTGTTTTCTCCTGTTAAAAAAATGCATACTTTTGTAAAACCAACTTCGTATCTTTTAAAAACGGTTACCCCCACCTCTCTGTATCACACACACTAAAAATGTCTGTAACCAACACACACCACTCGTTCCAAAAACTGTCTGTGTTGCCTATAAGAAAAGAAGTCAAGGGGCCTGCACGTTGTAGTTGCACCGCAAGTGGCTACCTCTTGCTGCAAGTTTAACAGAGAACAGTGTTTTCCTTCTGAGTTTGATATTTGAAAAAATATCCTAACAATACATTTTATATTTTTTTAAAAAATTTACTTTTGATTTGATGGATAAAATTAATGGTGTATTTAGAAGGAAAAGTAATCTGGTGTGGAGATTTTAATGCTAACAGCACATTATGGGGAAAATGTAATGATAAGTCCTGTTGTGCCCCACAGTGCACATGTTGTAAAATGTTATTAAAATCAAATTTGCAATCACCCCAGCACTTAGTTTATATAAAAAATCAAAATTACAAAACTTTTTTTCCTGGGTCTCAGGAGGATATATCTAGATATCAAAATGGTTTTTGAAAAGGAAGAAGCACAAATGACTCTGCATTAGTTTTTTGGGGCATGAAAAAAAAAGAGGCAAAAAATAAACAAAGAAAAAGTAGTAGGGTGTATTTTTTTTACATAGAAAAAAACATTGACATGATGTGGGTTTAAAGATTATTAATTAAATTAAGTAAAAGGGGTTACTGGAAAAAAAGTTAATTGGATTAAAAAATTTTTTTTTTCGATAGAACAACAAGTAAGAAAATTTGGTCAAAATGTCAGGTATTATATATAATTTAAAATGGAGTTTCAAGGAAGTATAAACCGTTATTGTTTTTTAAAGATAAAGATGTATTTAAAAAATTGGAAAGAAGTTGGTTTTTTCCCCATTTGAGATGATGGAGCTATATGGAAAAAAGGGGGCGTTTAAAATCAAACTTATTGAAAAGAAAAATAAGATGAGATTATTAAAAAGAACAATGGGACATTAATGGGGATTTAAAAAAAAAATTTTCCCGTGGGGAAAAAACAAAAAGGTTAAAGTGTTTTCACAGGGAAAAGAAAAAAGAAAAAATGAAACTAAAATTTACAATCAAGTTTTAGAACAATTAAAAAATATAAAGTTTTTAGGAATGGTTTGATGAAAAAAAAATAAATGGAAAAATACATATAGAAAAAATCCTAATTGCAAAAAAATATTAAACATTTCAGATGTAGGCTGGTATTGATTAGGAGCAGATCTTTTCCAACTGCATTAAACAAAAATTTATACAGGATTAATACATCAATATTGATATGGAGTATAATTTATGGGATCAGCAGCAAACACACATCTTAAAAATTGAAATATACAACCCATCAAGATTTTTTAAGAATTTGTACAGGAGCAATCAGAACCAGTCCAATAGCAGCACTCCAGGTAGAGATGGGAGAGATGCCATTAGATCTACGAAGGAAACAGTTAGCAATAAATTACTGGATGAATTTATGAGGCAATAATCTGGATCATCCCACACGTGATATTTTAAAACCATGTTGGGAAAAAGAAAATAAAAAAAGAGTTTTGGTTGGATTATCAATAACAAAGCAGAATTTCTAATATATAATATAGAAATAAGTTCAATGTTGCCTTTGTTGAACCACTGTGGCTGTTACCCGAGGCAGTGATGGAAAAGAAAAAGGATCCAAAATGTATTTTAGATTCAAGTATAATAAAAGAATATATAAACAATATATACACAGAAGCATCAAAAACAGATGAAAAAATAGGAGTAGCATTTATATTACCAGAATTTAAAATAAAAGTAGGAAAAAGAATTAAAAATGGATTATCAATATATTCAGGAGAATTATTAGCAATATTGTTAGCAGTGCAGTGGGTGGAGAATATAAAACCATTAAAAACAATAATTTGTTCAGACTCAAGTTCAGCATTATTAAGTTTAAAACATAATCATTCAGATGGTAGGCCAGACATTTTGTTGGAAATAAAACATACTTTATTCAGAATACAAAGGAAGCGATTAATATTGGTATTTTTATGGGTCATGACAGAAAGAACGAGATACAAGCGGCTGAAATGAGCTTCCTCCGTAGGGTGGCCGGGCACTCCCTTAGAGATAGGGTGAGGAGCTCGGCCATCCGGGAGGGGCTCGGAGTAGAGCCGCTGCTCCTCCACATCGAGAGGAGCCAGTTGAGGTGGCTCGGGCATCTATACCAGATGCCTCCTGGACGCCTTCCTCGGGAGGTGTTCCAGGCACGTCCCCACCGGGAGGAGGCCCAGGGGACTGCCCAGGACACGCTGGAGGGACTATGTCTCTCGGCTGGCCTGGCAACGCCTTGGGCTCCCCCTGGAGGAGCTGGAGGAGGTGTCTGGGGAGAGGGACCTCTGGGTGTCTCTGGTGAGTCTGCTGCCCCCGCGACCCGGTCCCGGATAAAGCGGAAGACGACGACGACGAGTAATCCATCGGGGTGGTTGTGTCGTCTTACGAAGAGACTTTTTTGGCGTCCATTCAGTATTTAAGCGGAAGACAACGAGTACGAGTATTTTTATGGGTACCAGCACATGTAGGAGTTGGAGGGAATGAGATAGCAGACAGGATGGCAAAGAAGGCAACACAGAACCACATTGGCTTATAATTAGTATTAGTAGGTCAGAGGCGAGAAATATCATTAAACAGAAAATCAAAAAAGAGTGGCAGAGGAGGTGGGATGAAGAAAGGAAAGAAAGATGGTTTTATAAAATCAACAAGATAGTAGGAGAAGTAAGAACTGGAAGAAGGAGCAGAAAAGAGCAAAGGTTAAATAAAAGATTAAGATGTGGACATACAGGACTTAATTCTACATTAGTTAAGATAAAGAAACATAGTACAGGAAAATGTGATCATTGTGGAGAGGAGGAAACAATAGAACATGTAATATTGAACTGTCAGAAATATGAACAATTTTGAGGAGAGAATTTGTAGGTATTAAAGAAATTTTTAATTTGATTGATACATTGCAATGTAGCAGACATGTTCAAATCATTGTTAGATTGTTAAAAAAACTAAATTAATACATAGAATTTGATTTTTGTAATAATGAATAAGTAAATTTAAAACCATGAGGAACTACACTCCATACCAGTCGGTGGCGCTAAAGCGCAGCTCAAAGTTATTTGCCAACCGCCAAAAAGTAATACCAGAAGAAGAAGAAGAAGAAGAAGAAGAACAACAACAACAAGAAGAAGCTCCGCCGAGGTAGGTAAAGTTTACTTTGACTAAAAATGTTTAATACAAAATATATTACATTGTGGAAACACCTAGAAGCTGAAGTTAGTTAGTATTTCTGACTGGAAAACGTCCCGTCGTAGAACAGAGAGCTTTAAACAGCCACAATCACGGACTACAGACTCGGTCACAGATTTACCAAAAGGTTTAATTTAACGGTTTCACCGACATAAACTCGGTTTTTATACCTGCAGCAGCCTCGTTTAGACTGATTACATTCAACCAAGAGCGTCTAAAATAGTTTTCACAGCACAAACAAATAGCTTCAGTGTTCCCAAAGTTAGGACCCAGCTTAGTTTTTTTAATTTTTTAACTTAATTGAGCTAATGGCGGGTATACAAAAAACGAATGAATGAGGTATCCAGAAGAAACAACACGTGAATACAACAAAGGATCGGGGTGTTAATTAAACAAATACTTGCAAATTTTCACATATGTAAATTGTTTTGAGAGTCTTTTTGTTCGGAGTACTCTGATATTGATTTTATATAAAGTTCCACAGGGGTTTTACTAACAAATTTACATTTATGATTAAAATGTTTGCCTGTTTCTGAGGAGGTGGTTCATGACGCACTAAACAAATAAGAGGTTTCTGGTTTCAACAAAATGGTTTGATTTTATTATAACCCTCCTGTTGTTTTCTGGTCATAATGACTCAAAACAGAGTTTAAAAGCAAAAAAAAAACCAAAACAACCCTAAATGATGAATTTTCAACTTCAAATTTCATGACTTCTTAGATTGATCCCAGCGTTACAAAAAGTAAAATGTTACCTTTATTCATAATCTCATGTATGCTTAACAAAAAAAGTACAAATATCGTCTTTCGGCTCATTTTGACCCGACAGTCATGTAGCATTGAAATCACAACCTCAGAGCCGTCACAATAACGTGAAAATGCTTTAGTTTTGTCTAAGATTTGCCAGTAGCAGACAAAAACATGATGAGACACGTGGTCTTCTCCAGTAGAAAACCTGGTCAGTATGTGTGCAGTTTCCCATCCCACAGAGGGCAACAAGAGCAGAAAACGAATAGGAACAATATTGCCGTCTTTGAGGCTGCTCAGAGCTCGTAAAGGTGCTGCAGATGACAGTACCCGGGTCCTCTCTGCTGCAGCCATGAATGTGCATTTCACTGTTGAACAGGTTCTAGAAAAGATTTTATTTTTCAAATGACCAGCAACACAACTCCCATAAGATGACATAAGAGGAGGACGTATCAGAAGAAGAAGAAGAGGGGGAGGGAGTACAAGCCAGAGCACTGATTCATCCACAGAAAAAGAAGAAATGCCCTAAGCTAAAATAGCTCTTCCTGTCATTGCACATTTCTGCTACTTCAGTCTATATAAATACTATACAAATATTGCTCATTCCTATACAAAAAATAATGCAGTTAACAGTTTTATAGATGCGAGTTGAAGTATCTCCTGAAAAAATGTCTTTCTGCCACATGAAGAGGGGAAATTCAGGCATTCACTACATTTGTGATGCAAGTTTTTCCTTCAGGCAAAATAGATTTGATGTTTAAAATTCAATCAAGCTGCTTTATATTTGGGGTTTAGGGAGGACCGCAGGAGGGTTAAAAAAAAACAGAAATACTCTCAGAGTTAACTTCCAATATATTCTAAATACAAACGTTATTAAGTGGTAGAAAAACTGTTTTACTCCACACTCCTTCAACACAAAAGACAGACCAAAAAAAAACCTGGCTGTCTTTTTCTCCTTAATCAAAGTAGGAGGCTGGCTTGACTAGGAGGAAGGCCCTAAACAAAAAAATCTGAATAAATAATAGCTTGTCAGCCATCTGTAATCATTAGCATCATTTTGTATTATTAGTAAAATTTACCATTTTACTAATAATTAAACTGTCAAATCATTTCCCGGAAGAAACTTTGTATTTTCTTATAGTTTTTACTAAGTTTCTTGGAAAAGCTGACTTAGGGTTAGAGACAGAGGTCTTCTATAATTTCACCAACACCATCCTGAACCTCTGTGCAGCGTCACCGGTGTGCACCGCCCGCATCGCCGCTTGGCAAACTCTGCTGCAGCATCAAATGTTTCCCCAGCTCTCCTTTTCTATTTCTTCAAGATGAGCGCTGCTATCAGTCCAGAGTGGCTGATCAGTCTGCTGGAGCAGCTGCAGACGTCTCATGACAAGTCGATTGAGTCAGGAGGCACGGGGCTCCATTCTGGCCTAGCACCCGCTGTCGGGATCAGCGGCACCAGCAGGCGTGATCAATTGCTGCTGTTACAGCTTCCCAAGCCCCTCCGCCCACCGCATCAGCCAGATCACACAATCCTGCTGTAATCTCCTCACACACATTCCCCACACATGGTGAGAAAATAACTTTGAAACGGTTGTTTAAAAGGCGCCATGATCCACAGTTTCCAAACATCCCATTCTGCTTCTCCATCAATCCAGCCCAAACACTGGTGGCCAGATCACACTTCTCTCCACATAAATGTGCTGGAGCTTCTTACTGTGTGGAAAGTGACACAGCACTTTGCTCCTCTGCTGCGGGATCAGCCCTTTCGGACCCACACAGACAACATAGTTGCACCAGCCTACACAAACCGATAATGGGCCGTGCGCTCAGCTCAGCTGTTAACATCGACATACAGCTGCGATGCTGGGCTTGAATCGAATTTCTCTCCATCAGAGCCGTTGACATCCTCAGAGTCCTGAACAGAGGAGCAGACATCATGTCCAGCAGGGGTCCTTGACATGGAGACTGGAGGTTCCATCTGGACCTGATCACCCAAATCTGAAGCAGATTAAGCAGAGCGGCAGTGGATCTTTTGGTGAATGCACAGTGGCAGGTATGGTTCTCACAGAGCACCGCTAGGATCTACCATTTGGAGTGGACACTTTTGCTCGCAGTCCGTGGCCACAGATGCTACTTTACACCTCCCCTCCGGTCCTGCTGATCCCGCAGCCCCTTTCAGTAATTCTTATTTCTCCGGAGTGCACGGACGTTCTGTGTTTTCTGAACCTGCAGCAGCTGCTGCCATGCCTCCGGTAGCAGCTGACATGGAAAGAGGATGTGGTAGCCCAAGGGCTCGTGTGCCTTTGAATTGTGCAAGTGACCTGCTTCTACTACAGTGTCATACACTTTAAGATGGAAGGTTTTTTTTTGAGTGCTGGGTTGGATTTCTGTATGCACAAATCCACAATAAGCAGGCTAGTGCACGTTTCATGTGTTAGGACGAAAACCACACTGCTCCTCCTGAAGCTGAGGTTTGACTATCGGCCGGACTCTCCTCTCCAACAGCCTGGCATAGTCCTTACTGGGGAGGCTGAGGAGTGTGAGTTGGAGTTGGAACACACGCTCTGGTCTCCCTTCTTATGAAGGTGGGACCAACACATCGGTCTCCCAGTTGAGAGGCACTGTCTCTGATCACCATGCAATGTTGAAAAGATGTGTCAGCCACGACAGCCCCACACCATCCAGAGACTTGAGGTACTCAGGGCGGATCTTATCCACCCCCAAAGCCTTGCCACTCCAAAGCGTTTTGGACCACCTCGCTAACTTCAGTTTGGGAGATGAACAATTCCATCTCAGATTTCCCATTCTCGATTTCCACTAGGAAAGGCATGACAGCAGGATTGAGGAGATCCTCAAAGGACTCCTTCCACTGCTCGATAATGTCCCCCGTCAAGGTAAGCAGCTCCTCCACTGTAAACAGTGTTGGCGAAGCACTACTTCCTTTTCCTGAGTCGCCGGAAGGTTTGCCAGAATCACTTCAAGGTCGACCAGTAATGCCTCCATAGCTTGTTTTTGCCTCTGCTACTGCCTGGCCGTGGCACGCTTCGCCACATGGTACCTGTCAGCTGCCTCAGGAGACTTGCAAGCCAACCACAGCAGATAGGACACTTGAGCCCGACGGCATTCCATCCTGCCGGTGTCCACCGCTGTGTTCAGGGATTGCCGAAAGGCACCGCAGACCTTACTGCCACAGCTACGGACGGCAGCATCGACAATAGAGATCGAGTACATAGTCCACTTGGGTTCTATGTCTGCAACCTCTCAGGGAAACTGGTCAAAGCTCAGGGAGCTGAATACATATATGGCAAAGGGCTCCACCAGATGTTTCCAGCAGACCCCCACTATACACATGGGCCTGTCAAATCTGTCCGGCTTCCTCCTATTCCAATGGACCCAACTCACCACCAAGTAGTGATCGATGGACAGCTCAAGACATGCGGCTGAAGGTCACAACCACAAAGTCTATCATCGATATCCTGCCTAGGGTGTCCTGGTGCCAGGCGCACTAATGAACACCCTTATGCTTGAACATAGTGTTCATAATGGACAATTCGTGAAGTCCAATAATGAAACACCACTCGGGTTCAGATCAGGGAGGCCATTCCTCCGTGGAGCTGAGCCCGACTATTTTTAGCCAATATCTCTTAATAAGGGGATGGCCTTTCGTCTCTTGTTCAGGCCTGGCCTGGCTGGCTCCTGCCACCAGGCACTTTCTAAGAACCCTAGGCCTTGCTCCAGCGTACCAGGCAACGTCACGTGTTTCCTTGCACCGCCAACCTAATGTGCTGGAGGGGTTCGAGTGCTTGAATGATCCTAGAGGCTATGTTTTCTGGGGCTTAAATGCACTGGGTCTCCCATAGCACACAGGTTCTGGTCAATGGGTCAGACAAAGAGTGGTTTAGAAGCTTCATGAGGACTTCTACAAGGAGACATGTGGCATCTGGATCTGCCAGTATTACCAATTCCAAGGTTTAAGGCTGGGTATTTGGAAAGCCAGAAGGTAGTTCTTTCTTCTTAAGAGTCTAGTAGTTTATCATTTTCAGTTTCGTTATTATATATAGTCCATCAGGAGGTGTTGGAATATATATCTATATATATACACATACATAAATAAATATCACTCTTGAAAAAACAACGTATTTTCGAGGCTCGATAAAGTCGTCCAAGTTGCCCAACCTTGGCGCACACTGACTATGGAGTAAAATTTACTGATCCTGGATTTTACTTAAAATTTCAGTTGAACAAACATTATCCACAACGTCAAATCCAGCTCTCTGAATTGAAAGCTAACCTTATTTTTACTGTGAACTAACATATTTTCATGTTTCTTCTCTTAGATCCAGAAGTCAGATGAGGATTTATCTGAGATTCACTAAAGCAACAAGTCTTTGAGATCTGAACTCAGACCAGTGAAACTAACACAGTCATTGTTACTGAGAGGTGAAACGTTACAGAAAATGTCTAATCTGGAGCAAGAAAAAATCTCTTGTTCCATCTGTTTGGATCTCCTGAACGATCCAGTGACTATTCCCTGTGGACACAGCTACTGTAGGAACTGCATCAAAACCCATTGGGATGGAGAAGATCAGAGGAGAATCCACAGCTGCCCTCAGTGCAGGAAAACGTTCATACCGAGACCTGTCCTGCAGAAGAACATCATGTTAGCTGCTTTAGTGGAGGATCTGAAGAAGACTGAACTCCAAGCTGCTCCAGCTGATCACTGCTATGCTGGACCTGAAGACGTGGCCTGTGATGTCTGCACTGGGAGGAAGATGAAAGCTGCCAAGTCCTGTCTATCCTGTCCTGCTTCTTATTGTAAGAGTCATCTTCAATCTCACTATGATGCTCCACCACTAAAGAGACACAAACTAACAAACCCCTCCAAGAAGCTCCAGCAGAACATCTGCTCTCGTCATGATGAGGTGATGAAGATCTTCTGTCGTACTGATCAGCAGTGTATCTGTTATCTCTGTTTAATGGATCAACATAAAGGTCATGAAACAGTCTCAGCTGCAGAAGAAAGGACTGAGAAGCAGAAGAAGCTCCAGGTGAGTCTACAACAAATCCAGCAGAGAATCCAGGACCAAGAGAAAGATCTGAAGCTGCTTCAACAGGAGGTGGAGGCCATCAATGTCTCTGCTGATAGAGCAGTGGAGGACAGTGAGAAGATCTTCACTGAGCTGATCCATCTCATCCAGAAAAGAAGCTCTGATGTGAAGCAGCAGATCAGATCCCAGCAGGAAACTGAAGTGAGTCGAGTCAAAGATCTTCAGGAGAAGCTGGAGCAGGAGATCACTGAGCTGAAGAGGAAAGATGCTGAGCTGGAGCAGCTCTCAAACACAGAGGATCACAACCAGTTTCTCCACAACTACCCTCACTGTCAGCACTCAGTGAGTCTACACACCTCATCCAGCATCAATATTCGTCCTCTGAGATACTTTGAGGATGTGACAGCAGCTGTGTCAGAGCTCAGAGATAAACTACAGGACATCCTGAGAGACACATGGACAAACATCTCACTGATGGTCATTGAGGTGGATGTTTTATTGTCAGAATCAGAACCAAAGACCAGAGCTGAGTTCTTACAATATTCGCGACGAATCACTCTGGATCCAAACACAGCAAACAGGAAGCTGTTATTGTCTGAGGGGAACAGAAAAGTAACAAGAATGAACCAACAACAGTCTTATCCTGATCATCCAGACAGATTCACTGATCATGATCAGGTCCTGAGTAGAGAGAGTCTGACTGGTCGTTGTTACTGGGAGGTGGAGTGGAGAGAAGGAGGAGTTGGTGTAGCAGTTTCGTACAAGGATATCAGGAGAGCAGGATGGTCAGATGACTGTTTATTTGGATTCAATGACAAGTCTTGGTCATTACACTGTTTCACGAACAGTTACACATTTTATCACAGCTACATTGAAACTCCCGTTTTAGGTCCAGTTTCCTCCAGACTAGGAGTATATCTGGACCACAAAGCAGGTATTCTGTCTTTCTACAGCGTCTCTAAGAACATGACTCTCCTCCACAGAGTCAAGACCAAATTCACCGAGCCTCTATATGCTGGAGTTAGACCTATCCTTTATGGAGATTCTGTTGTTTTTGTTAACCTGAAATAGTCTGAACTGATCTGAGGTCTGGTTGGTTTATACACTGCTCAAAAAAATAAAGGGAACACTCAAATAACATCCTAGATCTGAATGAATGAAATATTCTCATTGAATACTTTGTTCTGTACAAAGTTGAATGTGCTGACAAGAAAATCACACGAAAATCATCATAGAAATCAGATTATTTAACCAATGGTGGTAACGGATGGTCTCCTGAAGGATCTCCTCCCAGACCTGGACTAAAGCATCCGCCAACTCCTGGACAGTCTGTGGTGCAACGTGACGTTGGTGGAAGGAGCGAGACATGATGTCCCAGATGTGCTCAATGGGATTCAGGTCTGGGGAACGGGCGGGCCAGTCCATAGCTTCAATGTCTTCATCTTGCAGGAACTGCTGACACATTTTATTTATTTGGAGTAATATTGTGTTGTGTTCCCTTTATTTTTTTTGAGCAGTGTATATTCACTCATTTTGAATTTCAGTGCTTGCAACACTTTCCAACGAAGATGGGACATGTTTCTCACTGTGTTCCATCACTTCTCCTTTTAACAACACTCAGTACGTGTTTGGGAGCTGAGGATGCTATTTGTTGAAACTTTGTAGGTTGAATTCTTACCTATTCTTGCTTGATTTCTAGTACCAGAACACTTTTACTACACAGCCTCGTCTGGCAGTCTTTCTGAAATAGGCAGGAACAACCCTGAAATGAACGTTGCTGGGAAGGCAGCAGATGTTGCTCCTAAACCTTCTCCTTTCGGCATTAATGATGCCTTCACAGATGTGCAAGTTACTCATGATGTCATGGGCACTCACACACCCCCATTCCATCACAGATGCTGGCTTTTGAATTTTGCGCTGATAATCCAGATATTCCTTTTCCTCTTTGGCCCGAAGGCGAAATGTTCATGATTTCCAAAAAACAGTTTGAAATGTGGACTCATCAGACCACAGCACACTTGTCGACTTTGTCAGTCCATCTCAGATGTGCTCGGAACAAGAGAAGCCAGCGGCGTTTCTGGGTGTTGATGAATGTCTTTCACTTTGCATGGTAGAGTTTTAACTTGTAGATGTAGTGACGAATTGTGTTATTTGACAATGGATTTCTGAAATGACCCTGAGCCCACGTCATAATATCTGCTACAGAATGATGTTGGTTTTTTAATGCAGTGCCTCCTGAGGGATCAGATGTCACAAGCATTGATTGTTGGTTTTTGGCCTTGCAGCTTATGTGCAGAGATTTCTCCAGATTCTGTTAATCTTTTGATGATATTATGGACTGTAGATGATGAATCCCTAAATTCCTTGCAATCGAACATTGAAACACTCTTAAACTGTTGAACTATTTGCCCACACAGTTCACAAAGTGTTGATCTTTGCCCCATCCTTGCTTGTTAATGACTGAGCCTTTCCAGTATACTCCTTTTATATTATAAAATTATAACTCCCACCTGTTTCCAAATAACCTGTTCACCTGAGGAATGTGTGAAACAGGTGTTTTTTGAGCCTTCCTTAACTTAAATATTTGCTCCTCTTTCTGCTTCTTTGGAACGTGTTACAAGCATCAAATTCAAAATGAGTGACTATTAAAAAAAACACTGAAGTTTGTCAGTTTAAACATTAAATATCTGTTCTCTGTGGTGTATTCAATTGTTTGTCGGTTGAACTGCATTTAAAATTCATTGTATTCTCTTTTTATTTACATTTTACACAATGTTCTACCTCACAAAGGCCCCCTCTGAGTGAAGGGGACCACCAGGTTAGTTCTGGGCTGGGCTTTTTGGAGTCAGCAGCAGAGGTGAGTCAGATCAATGGTTTCTGATCTATTTTTTCACTGTAGTTTCTTTTTAAGTTTAGATACTCTTCTTATATGATTTACTTTGCAAATGTTTTTTATTCAGACATAATCGTTTCTTGTTTTTGTTTTTATCTAACAGTATGTAAAACAAAGTAACACTTTAAAATCTGGTGCTTCGACTCCGGAAACAGTTACACCCTAATGAGAGTTAAAGGAATAAATGGCTCAAATTGTTGTGATCGTTGAGTGTTTCATTTTTGGGATTTCTTTATATTTCTCAGTTTCTTCTCTGGTGTTTATGTTCTCTATCTGCCGCCATTTTAGTCCACTTGTTTACAATTAGATTCTTTGTACATTTTTGTATTTTTCGGTTAAATTTCTTCCCTGCGTTTTTCTCAAATCTCTGCCTTAATTCTCACCTGCTCTCTATTCGTTTCTCCTTGTTTCCTGCTCTATATAAGCTGTCCTGAAACAGTTTGTAGATTAATACTGTAAACTATCAGCCCCCCTCACAACCTGCTGAAGCCAGGTTTGTAACCTTTCATTGATTTAAGACGGACATAAAAAAACATATGACAGGATTTTAAAATATTTGAAAGTGAACTGGAAGCCAAAACTGGAGAAATGTGCTCTATTTTTCCAGTGCCAGTTAAAAACTGGTTTACAGCATTTCAAACCAGTTGTAAACATGCAGTGGTGGTCTTACTGATTCTGTAAACAGGGTTTCCGCGGGGTCTTAAAAAGTCTTACATTTTAAAATCGAAATATAAGGGCTTAAAAAGTCTTAAATTCGCTGAAGTTTGTGTTCTAGGTCTTAAGTAATGTTCAAACAGGTCTTAATTTTCCTACATCCATGTTACACTACCTGTATTGCTCCCTGAAGGGCTCTCGCATTGCTATAGATTTTTTTTCCTCCCCGTAGAGTTGTAGTTCTTTCTTTCGCTAGTCCACATATAATTTCGCTGTAGTACGACTACAAAGACCAACATGCAGCTTTTGTGTAATTGGCGCGAGTCTCGTTGGAATTATACCACAGACATACAACTTCGTCGGCTATGGGGAAGTGTAAGTTTAGCCATTGTTGGCTGGAAAAATATGAATTTAAAGCTTGGTTGAATCCAGTTTCGGACAACGTATTTGAAAAAACGTATTATGCAAAAAAGTAATTAAACTTGGAACGATGGGTGTACGGGCGTTGGAGTCGCATTCAAAGACTGAAAAGCATCTAAGTGCTGTGAAGGGTCTCCAGCAAGAGCCAACATTAAGAGCGGAGGTGCTCTGGGTCCTCCACATGGTGACTAGATACCAATCATACAGTGCAAATGAGGAAATCGGGGGAATTGTTTCAGACTGTTTCCGGACTCTGACATCGCCAAATCATTCAGGTGTGGGAAAAGTAAAACTGCCTACATTGCGCGCTTTGGAATAGCGGATTTTATCAAGAGATTTAATTCCACAGTAACGGGACCGTTTGTGCTGGTGTTTGATGAGAGTCTGAATCACACCACCAAAAAGAAACATTTGGACCTGCACGTATCTTTTTGGGAGGGCAAGCAGGTACAGTTAAGGTACCTGGGATCCCAGTTCATGGGTCATGGAACAGCCGAGGACCTAATGAGGCATTTGAAAGTAAGTAAATGTTAGCAAAAATCTTTGATGTCATGTTTAGAGTGATATTTTATGTTGTATTAAGTTGATACCATTTTCTCATATTTTCATTTTGTTTCTACTCCTTTTTGAACAGTATGGTGTCTTCCTCCCCTCGCTGTTACTGTGCCCAGTGGCTATTTTGCAAGAAATATTTAAATTGTATTTAATTAAACCTAATATGGATAACAGCAGTAACAGTACTGAGGAAGAAACATTGAGCAGATAAATGGCTACAGGGGAGTTACCCATCTGCCAAGGGATGTCGTTACGTATTAAAACAGTTGTCTTGTACATAATACAGGTCTATACATTGTTCTATGGGTAATAGCAAAATTGTAACATGGAATATTTTCACAATCAATACAAAGGCGAAGGTAGTAGCATTCACAGTATAATGCAAACCTAATTTCTTGGTCAATTTTAAACAACACCACAAATAGCAATATATCTGAATGGATCTGAATTCTTTTCCCCCCCAGGTGTGCGTGGAACCTCTTGACCTAAGGGGACTGGTATCTATTTCAATGGATGGGCCCAATGTGAATTTCAAATTTTTAGAACTTTTCCAACAAGAATACGCAGAAAGGTATGGAGGGTTCTCAACTTGTTGCTGTGGGCTACACACATTACACGGTGCTGTCAAAAGTGGCATTTCCATGTGGCAAGTAGAGAAACTGCTGAGAGCCATGCACACATTGTTCCACAATGTGCCAGCAAGGAGAGAAGACTACACTGCTATATAAGTCCTCCATCTTCCCTTTATCTTTCTGTGGTCATCGGTGGATTGAAAACCAGCCTGTGACAGAGAGAGCTGTTGAGGTTTGGCCATCACTTATACAGTTTATGGATGGGGTGAGAAGAAAACAACTCCCACACCCTGGGACAGTATCTTTTGACATTGTGGAGGAAGCAATGAAGGACACTCTCATCGTGGCTAAGCTACACTTCTCCTTGACTGTTGCCAGGCTTTTCAATCTGTTTTTGAAGAGGTATCAGGCAGATGAGCCAGTGATGCCTTTCCTGCAACAATGACCTGCAATGACCTGGCTGAGTTGATTAAGGTAGTGATTTATATGCAAAGCTCTGTACATTATCAGCACAGAACTATTGGCACTACTGCTTAGGGCTAATTGATGAAAACACTTAAGTAATGTATTAAAGTTTTAAATTGGAATTATGATGTGATGATGTTTATGGCTTTGTATAAATATGGATGCAAGGTACTTCCATTTACTTCTAAGATTATCTTTCTGCAGTCTACTGAGACGCTTCATTAAGAGGGAGGTCCTCCAGAACATCAGCACACTGTAGCTAACCAAATTGGATGTAGCTGATAAGAACTGGCTCCAACCAAATGACATTGACACTGGCTTGGGTGCGAATCGGGCGTGCAGCCATGGGAGATGTTAACTCCTTCAGTCATCAACCCCAATCTTTCACCATTTTGCTGTTGTATTGGTGCATTGTCCCTGATACACGCACCACCTTCGGGGTACAATGTTTGAACCAAGGGATCACATGGTCCCAAAAAGGGTTTTGGTAGCCTTGGCAGTGACGCGCCATCTAGCACAAGTATGGGCCCAAAGGGAATGCCATGATATGGCACCCCAAACCATCATGATCCCCCCCCAATGCTTCATTGGGGGGTGCAACGTCTGGGGATACGTTTTTTGGGGCTTCTCCCCACCGTTAACTCCCCGGGGTGGGGAAAACAGTAAAGGGGATCATCAGAGAACAATACATTTTCACATTGTCACACTCAAGATTTGCGCTCCTTGCCCATTTTAAACCGACGTTTTGGATTGGGATGGTGACCAAAGGTTTTTCTATGGGAGCCCGGCCGTGTATATTGACCCTGTGGAGCTCCCGACGGACAGTTTTTTGGGGGAAACAGGAGAGTTTAGGTGCCATTTAATTCTGCGTGGGTTTGGGCAAGCCCTGGTTTTTTGTTTTTTTGGGGTACAATCAGGGTTAGCACACGAACATCCCTTTCGACAGCTTTCCCCCTTGCGTCCACAGTTAATTTCTTGGTGTGGTTCGTCCTTTTGGTGGTATGCTACATTCCCTGGAACCGTGGGCTCTTGTACATCACAAAGATTGCTTCTTGGTCAAGATGCGCCCGCAAGACTGTAAAAACTTTGTCCTCTTTTTAAACCCGGTATTCACCCCTAATGTTGTGTGCATTTCAATATTTTGAGCAAAACTGGCCTTAACCCGTAAAGAACTTCACACTTGTCTACTGTTAAGTGCAACAATGAAAAGAAAAACCCGCTGCTCCCGTGATAGCTATCTGGACCTAAGATCTTAGCTGTGAGTCGACCGGGAGGAAGATGAAAGCTTGTCAATTTGTCTGGTTTGTTTAGCTTCTTTGTGAGAATCACCTCCAACCCCCACTATGATGTCCCTGGATGAAGAAAACAAGCTGGGGAAAACCCTTTTAAGAACTCCAGGAGAACATCTGCTCTGTCATGATGGGTGATGAAGATCTTCCCCCGTGATCAGCGTGTTCTGTTATCTCTGCCTAATGGAGAAAATAAAGGTCATGAAACAGTCCCCGCGCAGTGAAAGGACTGAGAAGCAAAAAGGGGTCCAGGGGAGCGACAACAAATCCAGAAAGAGACCCAAGGAAAAGATCTGAAGCTGCTTTAACAGGAGGGGAGACCATCAATGCTCGCTGAAAAGCAATGGGGAAGTAAGAAGATCTTCACTGAGGGTCCCTCCATCCAGAAAAGAAGCTTGAGTGAAGCAGCAGATCAGATCCCCGCAGGAAACTGAAGTGAGTCGAGGGAAAAATCTTCAGGGGAAGCTGGGGCAGGGGAACACTGAGCTGAAGAGGAAAGATGCTGAGCTGGAACAGCTCTCAAAACACAGAGGATCACAACCAGTTTCTCCACAACTACCCCTCACTGTCGCACTCAGTGAGTCTACACACTCATCCAGCATCAATATTCATCCTCTGAGATACTTTGAGGATGTGAAGCAGCTGTGTCAGAGCTCAGAGAAAACTACAGGAAACCTTTGGGGAGGACCAGGGAAAAAATCCCATTTGAAAATCACTAAAAGTGGGGGGTTTTACTGTCAAAACCCAAAAAAAGCGACCCTAAAATTTTTTTAAAAAAATTCACAAAAAAAATCACTCGGAAAACCCAAAACACTGAAACCAGAAAGCTGTTAACTTCTGGGGGGGGGAAAACCAAAAAGTAAAAAGGGTTTGAAACAAACATTTTTTATCCTGATCACCCAAAACAGTTTCATGATTTAAACAGGCCCTGAGTAGAGGAGTCGGGACTGGCCTTTGGGTTTACGGGGAGGTGGAGAGGAGAAAAAGGGGGGAGGATTTGGTGTAGCAGTTTCTACAAAAAATATAAGCAAAAGCAGGAAAAATCAAGGTTTAATGTTTTTTTTTGGATACTGACAAAATTTTTGGTCATTATTTTTGTTTTACAAAACATTTTCCCACTTTTTTGCCACAACAACATTAAAATTTCCAGATCAGGTCCCATTTTCCTCCCCCGAAAGGAGTGTTTTTCGGGATCAAAGAGCGGGGATTCGGGCCTTTCCCTTTACAGCGTCTCTAAAAACCATGACCTCCCCCCCACAAAGCCCCAGACCCCCCATTCCACTCACCCTTATATGCTGGGGTTTAAACCCTTTTTTTTTTTTGGATTTCCCACGGGATTTTTTTTTGTAATGAAATAGTCAGAACTGTTTTTGGGGTCCGGGTTGGTTTAAAATGTTTATTTTTATTCCCAGTTTTTTTAAACCCTCCTTTCATTGTTGCTAAAGAGCTAAATTTGTTTTTTTAAATTTTTTCACTGCTCAGGATCAGTGCCCTTTTGGGAGCTACTTTTTTTTTTCTTGTTTGTTGTTTTTTGATTTTTGGAGTTTGTTTGGGTGCTGCCCCTTACCTGTTTTTTGTTCACCCAAATTGGAGGGGGGGGGGCCGGGACTACATGCTCAGGGGGGGAAATTTTTTATTCACCTAAAACTAAAAAATTTCCCATTTATTGCTCTGTCAGACCAAATGTTGTTCAAACCCAAATTTTTTAAATTTTGGGTAATAAATTTGGGGAATTTCCAGGGTAAATTTTTGTCGGGCTGTAATCAATGCTGGATTTTATATGGGGGCCCCTAAACAAAAAACCTTAATTCCTCCAAAACAATGTATCTTTCTCCCAAAATTAAGCTACAGTTTCTTGTAACAATGAGTTAATTTCTGATAGTCCAAGCATTTTTATTGGGTTTTTCTGTTAAAATATTAAGCCCCCAAAAATTGCTGCAGGGACTATTTTATAGAAAAAACTATAAAAAAGAACTTAAAATGCCCCCAAAAGTAACTACTGATTGGCTAACGTCATAATACCTTTCTTTCATTGCTGGTTTTAAGTACAAAAAACTGCACATTATCACAAATCTGCCTCAATTTGTGCCCCCCTCCCCATGAGAAAAAGAAAAAAAATTTAAGCAAAAAAAAAAAACGGGACCCAACATGGTCAGTAGGATCTCCGGGTTCCCGGGATTTTCCTTTGGGCCCCTTTGGTTTTTTTTTTTTTTATTTCATACATGTTCAATGCGTTGTTACTTTTTTTAACTTTCTTACATTAACAATCTGGATCTAAATCCAAAGTGAAAAACCTTTGGACATTCGGACATTTTTTTATTAATGCAGGCTTATTTTTTTTTAAATTTCGGGACATGGCCAGTTTTAGATGAGATTTTATTTTTTTTTCAAAAAAACCTTTAAAAAAACCCTTTCTTTTTTTTAAAAGCCATAAAAAAATTAACAGAAGTCTCCTGATTTGTTTTTCTAAGTGTAGTTAAGAAATCATTGTAAAAGGTATAAATGATGCTTTAGATCAAATTATTTTTATTGATAGGTGATAAAACTGATCTTTTTTTGTTAGGCAGTGAGATTTGTTAAGTTATGGGTTTAAATTTAATTTTAAAAGGGTTTAAAAGTACTCCCACTTTTTAATTATATATCCTAAATAAATCAGGTTATCAGTCAATATTTTATTGTTTAAGCTAATATTGTAAATCAAACTGAATCTATAAATGAAGTGAATTTTAATCAAGTTGTTTAAATCATTAAGCAGACTGACAATTTCTAATCACCTTCATCATTTGGTAAAATGAATTTGTTTTGTCTGTGTTCACAAACTATCAAATATACTACTGAGACAACTTTTTAAAATCTACTTAGCATGTATACACTGCTAAAAAAAAAAAAAAAAGGGAACCCCCCAAAAAACACCCCCTATGTGTGAATGAAAAGAAATATTTGTCCCCTTGAGTACTTGGGTTTTTTTTACAAAGGGTTTAATGTTGTGACAAAAAAAAAATCACATAAAAAAACATCAATGGAAAACAAAAATGTATTAACAATGGAAAGGGCCCGGAATTTTTAGGGGCCCCCACAAAAAAAAAAAACAACAAGGGGGCCCAAAATGAAGGCCCTCAAAATTTATTGTTTTGTGCCTCCACGTGCCTTTTAAAAGCCCCTTTAAAAAACCCCCTTTGGGGCTTCCTGAAAGAGACGGGGATGGGCTCCCCTGAGGGACTCCCCCCCAGACCCCGGGGGCTAAAAAACATCCCCAAAATCCTGGGCAGTCTGTTTGGGGCAAAAGTGACCCTTGGTGAAGGGGCCAAAACAATTTATGTCCAGATGTGCTCAATTTGGGTTTCAGGTCTGGGAAAAGGGGGGGCCAGTCCAAGGTTCCAAAATTCTTTATCTTGCAGGAAATGCGGGGCACAATCCCCCCAAAATGGTAAGCTTTGTCCCCGCATTTGGAGGAAACCCCGGGCCAACCCCCACCACAAATGGGTCTCACAAGGGGTCGAGGATCTAATCGCCGGAAACCAATGGCATCAGGGTAAACCCTTTGGGAGCCCCCATGGAGGGCCCCTGGGGCCCCAAAGAAAAGGGCCCCCACCCCATTACTGACCCAGCCAAAACCGGCCATGATGAAGGAAAGTTGGGCAGCGAAAAAGGTTTCCCCGGGGTCTTCCCCGACCTTTTGTCAGTCTGGGCAAAAATTTAAATTTAATTAAGGGTTTATTTTTATATAGCGCCAATTCCCCAACAAAATGTTGTCTTTAATGCACTTCAAAATCAGGGGACAATCCCATTCCAACCCTTTAATCCCCAAACCCAAATTTACCAGTCCCGTCAAAAGGTTTGTTGTTTATTCAAAATTTGGGGGAAAAAGTTTTTTTTTTAAAAGGGAAAACCCCCAGATTGCTCCATTTAGTTGGGTTTTGCAGCATTCAAATCCCCCGGGTGAGCAGTAGAGCGGTGGGGCAAACACTGGCGTTGACTTTTCAGCAATCCCTCTGGCCCGAGCATGCATGTAGGGGACAGTGAAAAGGGGGAAAAAACTCCCCCTTTTTCCGGAAGAAAAACCCCCAGCAAAAAACCAGGCTCAGTGTGAGCCCCCCCCCCCAAAGACCGCCCGGGGGGTTTGGAGAAACCGGGGCAGAGACACAAAGAGAAAAAAGAACATTTCCAGGATATTTTATATGAGAAGGAAAAGAAAATTTAATGGTGTAGCTCCTTTGTTTTTTCACCTCAAAGAAGAACAGAAACTCTGACCCTTTTTCAAGGTTAGCGTCTGAAAGAGGCACATAGATTTAGTTACAGAAAAAGCTCTTCAACGCCATGTTAGGAGAGAAAAGGGGTTAAACACTGAAAACGGGCCATGGGGATCTTTGGGTAGAGGGTGAGCTTAAGATTTTGCCAGCAGAAGCTTGGAGGTTCCCCTCCCCAAAAAGGGGTTACGGTAGCACAGAGTCGGGCCCAGGTGTAGTTTAGGAAGAAAAAGAGAGAGAACAAATTTTAAAACCGGAAATAACAGCAAAAAATAAAAAATTGGAGAGTATGTTATTGCAGGACTTCAGGAAAAAAACACCGCTGATCGTATTTTGGGCTGTTCCTTGTCCGATGCGCTCGTCATGAAAAAAAAACCACAAAAGTCAAAGTAAACCCCTTTTTTTTTACGGTATTAAGGAAAAATAAACAACTTAGAATAACGTGTCCCAAAGAATATGACTTAACGAACACAAATCTCAAAAATCTCGATTGTTTGCGATCAACAAAAAATACAGCGGCCCACACGCCCCCTCTCCTCTCTTCTCCCTTCACATTCAGGCAGGTGGGTTAATATGCCCAATCACCTGAACTCCGCCCTTCTCCAGTTGACCCACATATTAACAAACAAACAGCAACAAAAAATAAAAAACAATTCCAAATCCAAACAATTAAACATCTTACAAAGCAGCTCAATTTCATTTATGGCTCCTACACACCAGCCCCTAATTATCAAGTTATCACATAATAATTAAACTCTTAAAATCAGTAGGAGACATTTAGATTAAACCTGTTAGAACTTTCATATCTTTTTTTTTTATTTTCTTTTTTTTGTGTGTTTTTTTTTTTTTCAAGTCAAAAGGTCTAGTCTGATCAGAATCCAATAAAAGTCCATGTCGGTCGGTTTGAGTCCCAATTAACAGTCACTCTTCCATGCTCTTCATCCTGATCCATCCTCTGCTTCTTGAAGCAGGCAGAGTTTGGTTATTGGACGATCCAACACGTTGTTCTTTGTTTTCACACGCATCTGACGAACAAATCCACTTCTATCTGGAAAAGTTTCCAGAACTCTTCCCATTAGCCAAGAATTGTGAGGTGCTGTCCCATCCATAATAAGCACAATGTCACCGGGGACAAGATTGCACTTAGCTCCAAGCCATCTCTTACGTTCCTGTAGCTGAGGTAAGTATTCTTTAACCCACCTTTTCCAGAACAAGTCAGACATATACTGAACTTGTCGCCATCGTCTTCGTGTATACATCTGCCTGCTGGAAATTTCCAAGTGGTAATGATGGTTGAGTCTTCAAGAGTAGCAGATGATTCGGTGTCAAGGCTTCAAGGTCGTTAGAATCTGTGGAGGCTTTAGTAATTGGACGACTATTAAGTATAGCTTCCACTTCACACGTCTGAAGGCCTTCTTCATCTAGATGTTGCATTTAAGGTGGAATTCAGGACCCTCCGTATTGACCTGATCAGCCGCTCCCAGGATCCTCCATGATGTGAACCAGCAGGAGGATTAAATGTCCAATATATTCCCTTCTGCAGAAGGACACTGCCTATTTGTGCCTGATTCCATTCTTGTATAGACGTTCTTAAATCACGCTCTGCTCCAATAAAGTTTGTCCCATTATCTGACCAAAACTCTTGGACTTGACCACGCCTTGCTATGAAACGTCTGAGAGCGTTAATGAAGGTGTTCGTGTCCAGTGAAGCTGCAACTTCAATATGTATAGCTCTTATTGTCAGGCAGGTGAAAATAACACCATACCTCTTCACAATACTTCTACTTCTCACCTCAAAGGGTCCAAAATAATCTACCCCATCACAGGTAAAGGGTGGTTCATCCGGAGTGATTTGATCAGAAGGTAAGTCAGACATTTGCTGGTAAGTTGGCTTAGCATTTATTCTTCGACAAATAATGCACTTTGACAAAATCCTTCTGATTGCTGAACTAGCTCCGGTAATCCAGTATTTCTCTCGCAACTTGGACAGCATGTGATTACGCCCACCATGTCCTATTTGTTGGGGGGAAATGTCACTTAGAAAAAGATCTGAAATGTGGAGACGGGGGGCTAAATATTATGGGATGTTTAGATTCCACAGGCCATAGATGTTTTCCCCCGGGCCGACCACCAACTCTCAGAATACCATTCACCAGCACTGGACAGAGTTTACGAATGTGCACTAAAATTTTTTAATTTTCTTTGCCTTCCTTAAGCCTTGAGATCTCCTCATCAAATGTCATTTTTTTTGGGCAGAACTTTTTTTTTTCTACCCAACTTTCTCCATTTCCCTTCACTGGAAAAAAACCCTGGTCCATTTTCTTTTGAACATGCCCCATTTTTTCCTTCAGCACTGCCTTTTTGCTCAATGTTCAAATTTCATCTTGACAAGACCCCATACTTTTTTGTTTTCTGTTCTGATTAACAGGACTGAAGCCATTTTCCTGAATCTCAAAAAACCAACCCAACAGACCTTTTTCAGACGAATCCAAGAGGAAAAATAATAAAAACATCTGAGTCAACGTTTTTATGATCTTCCCTCATCTGTAACAGTTTAAACCCCAAAAAACTTTTTTGATCTCAGGATCCTCAATAGAAACTTCTATGTACCTCATGTGGGAAAACGGGGCCACTTATTTTCAGGTTCAAGCAAAAAGGCGGGCCCCCCGACCCCCCACAATGTGTTTTTGGGGAACGCATCCACTTTGAAACCTCTGGAGGCCATATCGCAGGATACTTGAACTTTTAACATATTTCAACGAAAAGGAGGGGAAGTTTTCAGAATCGCAAAAACTCTGTTCGCAACAAACACTTTATATTTTGACGTCTCGTTTTTTATATTTTTAAAAACAGATGCACTATCTGTCCAAAAACACGGGTTCGTTAAAAGCTGCATGAGCAGTTCTCTTTTTCCATAACGCATCAATGGGACCTGCCATTTGTGGCAGCAACGAGTTTCATGCGAGAAATTTTGTCACAGATTTCAAAGGAGCCACTCTTGCTTTACCCATGAGGAAAGCACTGTATACTTGGGAGTTTTTTTTTTTGTGATATTAAAAATATTTTACAGTCCCATATCCATGCTCACTTGCGTCCCCAAAAATGATGCAACGTGTGCACTGACCACTTCTCCAAAATCTTTTTGGTTTAAAAAACACCTCATCAAGCTGAAATGTACAACAAGCTGGAGTTCTTGCAGCCAGTTTATCCATTTTTTGGCAGGGTTTTCAGGTATGATGTCATCCCCATCCGCATGCCTTTTTGCTGAGGTCATTAAAAATTGTTCCAAAGGGGATCATAGATGGAACTTACGATGGAAAAAATTCCCTTCTGGTCAATGGTCTGTCTTTGATTATGATCTTAAATTTGAATGCATCTGACTGAATACACCTTCAACTCCAAGCACTCCTTCCACAGGCAAAGGATCTTTGTTTATGCCCCAACCTCTGAACATCCTTGGCTCGATGACTTTCCGGGAATTTCAGCCAAAACAGAACGTCTGTTACTTATCCTTTTTCTCAACGGGAAGCCACCTTTAGCACAAATAAAAGCAAGTTTTTTGTGAAAAAATTGACACTGCTTGCTCTTCTGAGGCCACAGACACCAAGCAGTCATCCACGTAGAAAGAGTGGAGCAAGTTATCCACACGCTTCTTCACTGAACCCATCCCAATTTTTGGTCTTCTCCCACTTTTCCTTAAAGCAAAATTGGCACAACTTGGGGATGATGTTGCTCCAAAAAGCTGAACAGTCATTCTGAACTCTGCCAGACCTTCAGTTAGTCCCCTTCTGTCACCATAGGAACCTCAATAAATCTGCATCTTCTGGTGGAACTTTGACTTGATGAAACATTGACTCAATATCAGCCATGATCACCAAGGGTTCCTTTCTGAAATGAGTCACCCCCCCAATCAATGAATTGGTCAAATCTGGGCCATGTAGTAAATGTGCATTAAGTGATGTGGCTTGGAAAATGGCTCCCACAATCAAAGACAACTCTTATCTTGGGTGTTTCATGGGATTGATAGATCCCATGATGTGGAATATACCAGAAACCTTTCCTCGGTCCTTGCAGGTTTTTGTTGGGCCCCCCTTTTCATTAAAGCCTTTGGTAATAAGGTCATCCATGAAAAGGCAACGTAGTCTGCGTAAAAGGATGAAACCTTTTGAAGTTTCTTCTTCAGCTTTTAAAACCCACTGCTCCGTAATCTTCTTGTTGTTTGGCCATTATAAGATTCTTCTCCCCCAAATGTTAACTGATCTGATAATGACCATCGTGTCGCTTTACAGAGCTTGTAACTTTTTCCATAAATTTATGATCTTCTCTGGATAATCCTTGATGCTCCTCTGTATCACATTCGGAAAAATTTTTTTTAAACGTTGCTGCCAAGCTCCTCCCAAAATTTAAAAACTGACAGTCTGTTTACTGTTAACCTCTGACAGCTCCTCATACGCTGCGCAGGCATTTTCTCCTGTAAGTGGTCCTTAAACAGTCCATCCAAAGCAGTGTTCTGATTGCATAAGGACCGTCACCAACACTACGTAGGACTTCCAGAGGTTCTAAAGGGTTTAGGAACATTTATTCCGAACAACAACTCGATGTCAGCCTTTATCCCGGAAAGAAAACATGTTTCAGGTGAGGCCAGCCTTTTTATTTCCTCTTGTGTAGGAATATTTCCTCTATGTACAGGCATGCACTCCTGGGTAAAGTTTTAGGGAACTCCAAAAGTTCTCCTTCTTTCAGCCCGGGCCACTTCTAAACCCATAACGAGATGGCTACTCACCCAAACTTTTTTCTTGTCCCCAAAAGACCTTAAAAGTATGTGAGTTTTTCTTCCAGTAAGTCCCAGCTTGTGCATCAAGTTCTCTGTACAGAAGACTGCTGTTACTACCCTTGATCCAAAAATGCATAAAATTTTGAAAAAATCCTGTTGCCTTTTTTTTGCTTTAAATTTCACTGGGAACTATGGGGGGAATTTTGCAATCATTATGACCAGCCCCTGTTAAGCCACTTGAGACCAGTGTGTTTGTCTACTACAACCTTCGGCTTCTCATTCATAAATTTGGGGGCTTTTTTTTTATTTTGGCAGAATGTGTAATACAGTAGGATGTTTAAGCCCACATTTTTCACAGGTTTTTCCGTTTCCTGCAATTTTCACTGATGTGTCCCCCAATACACAAACAGCCAAAACAGATGCCTTTTTCCAATCAAGAAGCCCAAACTTTTCTCTCTGTGGGTTTTCGTTCCAAAATTGTGGCACATGATGCCAGAGCATGTCCCCCTCCACAAAAAAAATACTTTCTCTGTGGGAAAAAAAAACAATGTTTTTCTTTTTTTCCCTTTGGGCAACATCTGTAGCAAACTACTCCTTTTTACCCCTTAACATTTGGATGTGATCCTTGTTTGTTCACACATTTATTCATTGTTGATAATGGAAACTCACGTTTTTCCAAATACAGGGTCACTTGAGATTTTATTTGTCTCTCAATAAAGTTGCAATATCAATAAATTGCTCTCTGGTTGGCCTCTCCTGTAATTCACAGGCTGTAGTCCTTTCCCTTTTCCCGCAAATTTGTATGGCAACTTTTTTATGACCAATATCATATGACAGGGTTTCCCAAGTTCATCCAGGTACTGTACTTCCTCCATTGCATTAGAACATCCTCTAAGGAAAAGACTGTATTCCTGAAGTAATGTTACATCATCAGTTTTTATTGGAGGCCATGAGAAAACTCGTTCCATATAAGCATGTGCAATTTTCTGCTCATTCCCAAATTGCTCTCTCAATAAAGATTTTGCTTTAATATATCCTCTTTCAGGATTAAGTTGCTGGCAACTTCGCACAAGCTCCTTTGGATGACCAGCAGTGTATTGTTCCAGACAATATAGGCAATCACTGTAGCTCTCTGTGTTGCTTTCAACTCCGTTCTCAAAAGCTTTCAAAAATGCATGATACTTCAGTGGATCTCCATTGAAAACTGGAATTTCTCTTTTTGGTAAAGATGAAAGGGATTGTTGTTGGATCAATAATGTTGTTTCATTTTGTTTCCTCATTATGTTATTGTTATGATTGTCCTTTCCTGAGTGATGATTCATATTTAGAATTCTCTGGTGTTGAATTTGTGTTCTTTCTTGGTCAATATACTGAGGTGCATGACTTTTATTAGTTACAGGCATGCTATGTAAATACTGTGATCCAGGAGGCTCCTTAGGTCTTGCTACTGGATCCGAACATACCTTTTCCGTAGTTTTCACTTTTATTTGTGGAACAAAGGATCTTGCGCCAGCTGATAGAGAACAGGGCTTAGTTGTTCCCTTTCCACATAAGAGTTCATTCCATCTGAAGTCTTCTTTGTTATGGGCTCTTTTCCTCTTAATATGGAGCTTTGAGATTTTAATACACTCAGTTTGGGTTTGGGCATGTTTACCCACTTTAGAACCCCTACGCAAGCAAACCAAGTAATCCGCAGCCCCAACACACTCGTGCCTCTGGTAAGGCAACAAGAGCTATGGGCCTCTGGTAAGGAGACAGGAGCTTTGTACCTCTGGTAAGGAGACAAGAGCTTTGTGCCTCTGGTAGGGAGACAAGAGTTTCGCGCCCCTGGTAAGGCAGGACACCACCGTGTGATGGGAGTTTTCCAGGACTCCCACCAAGGCCTGAGTGCCTTCAAGTGGCCACAGCAGGCCGTGCCCAGCCTCCCGGTCAGGCTAGAGCTCTGGACTTTGAAAATTTTTGTTTGCTTTTGCGGTTTCGCGCCCGTGGTAAGGCAGGACACCACCGTGTGATGGGAGTTTTCCAGGACCCCCACCAAGGCCTGAGTCCCTCCACGCGGGCACAGCAGGCCGTCCCCGGCCTCCCTGTCAGGCTGGAGCTCTGGACTTTTTGAATCAGCTGAAGGCTTTTAACTGCATTTTGTGGACATCCTGATAGTAAAGAATTACAATAGTCCAGCCTTGAAGTAACAAATGCATGGACTAGTTTTTTCAGCGTCACTCCTGGACAGGATATTTCTAAATTTGGCAATGAAAGAAGGAAATCCTAGAAACCTGTTTAATATAGGATTTAAATGACATTTCCTGGTCAAAAGTAACACCAAGGTTTTTTACTTTATTATCGGAGGTCAATTTAATGCCATCCAGGTTTCTTTTTTAAAGACTCCGGTCCAAAGACGATAACTTTTGTCTTGTCTGAATTTAGAAGCAAAAAAATCTAAAGTCATCCAAGTTTTTATATCTTCCAGACATGCTTGTAGTCTATCCAACTGGTTGGGTTCATCAGGATTTATGGATAAGTAAAGCTGAGTGTCATCAGCGTAACAGTGAAAATGTATCCTATGCTGTCTGATAATTTGACCTATTGGAAGCATATATATAGTAAAGAGAATTGGCCCAAGTACTGAACCCTGTGGTACTCCACAATTAACCCTGGAGTTTAAAGATAATTCATCATTTACATGAACAAACTGGAATCTATCAGACAAATAAAATTTAAACCAACCTAGCACTGCTCCCCTGATCCCTACAGCATATTCCAGCCTTTCTAAGAGAATATTATGGTTGACTGTATCAAATGCAGCACTGAGATCTAACAGAACCAGTACAGACACAAGTCCATTATCTGAGGCCATAAGAATATCATTAGTGACTTTCAGCAGAGCTGTTTCAGTGCTATGATGAGCTCTGAAACCTGACTGAAACTCTTCAAACAGGTCATTGCTGTGTAAATGCTCACACATTTGATTAGCAACTATTTTCTCAAGAATTTTAGATAAGAACGGAAGATTGGATATAGATCTGTAATTTATTAAGTCATCTCGATCAAGCGAAGGTTTCTTAAGTAAAGATTTAATTACAGCTAACTTAAAAGCTTGTGGTACATATCCATTTACTAAAGATAGATTAATCATATCTAAAATGGGGCTGGTAATCAGAGGGAACACTTCTTTAAATAATTTGGTTGGGATTGAGTCTAACATACAAGTTGAAGGTTTAGATGAAGCTAATATTTCTGATAACTCAGGAAGCTCCACAGGATCAAAACAGTCCAAACACAGATCAGGTTCTACAGTTACTTCCAATGTTGTCTCACTTGCTGAGGATGAAGTAATCATCTTCGGGAGTATGTCAAAGATTTTATTTTAATAGAATCAATTTTATTTAAGAAGAATCCCATAAAGTCATGACTGCTGAGAGCTAAGGGAATGGATGGCTCAACAGAGCTATGACTCTGTGTAAGTTTAGCAACTGTACTAAAGAGAAACCTAGGATTATTCTTGTTCTCTTCTATTAATGATGAGAAACAAGCTGTTCTAGCTTGGAAAGAACAGTGTGCTCAGTGTGAACCTGCTTTCATCTGTGAAGAGCACAGGGCGGCAGTGGCAAATTTGCCAATCCTGGTGTTCTCTGGCAAATGCCAAGCATCCTGCACGGTGTTGGGCTGTGAGCACAACCCCCATTTGTGGACTTCGGGCCCTCATACCATGCTCGTAGAGTCGGTTTCTAACCGTTTGTGCAGACACATGCACATTTGTGGCCTGCTGAAGGTCATTTTGCAGGGCTCTGGCAGTGCTCCTCCTGTTCCTCTTTGCACAAAGGCGGAGGTAGCAGTCCTGCAGCTGGGTTCTTGCCCTCCTACGGCCTCCTCCACGTCTCCTGGTGTACTGGTCTGTCTCCTGGAGGTGCCTCCAGGCTCTGGACACTACGCAGACAGACACAGCAAACCTTCTTGCCACAGCTCGCATTGATGTGCCATCCTGGATGAGCTGCACTACCTGAGCCACTTGTGTGGGTTGTAGAGTCCGTCTCATGCTACCACGAGTGTGAAAGCACCACCAGCATTCAAAAGTGACCAAAACATCAGCCAGAAAGCATAGGTACTGAGAAGTGGTCTGTGGTCCCCACCTGCAGAACCACTCCTTTATTGAGTGTGTCTTGCTAATCGCCAAAGATTTCCCCCTGTTGTCTTTCCATTTGCACAACAACATGTGAAATTGATTGTCAATCAGTGGTGCTTCCTAAGTGGACAGTTTGATTTCACAGAAGTTTGATTTACTTGGAGTTATATTGTGTTGTTTAAGTGTTCCCTTTATTTTTTTGAGCAGTGTATGTGTGTTAATAAAAAACTTGAAATGGAATAAAAAGTTATTTTAGCTGCGGGTCCTCCTTAGATTATTTATTATTTAAACATGAAACTGTATTGAAGATTTGTTTTAGAATATTTGTTTGAAATGTTAGTTTGGTTCTAGTTTGGTTTGTAAATAAATGACAATTAAATAAAATCTGACCTGAAAAACGTCAACCTGTCTCATTTAGTAAAGAACAATTAACTCAAACACAAGCAAACCCAACTCGCTGCAGCAGCTGTTCTCAACGTAGTGTAAGCAAATAATTTGTGATCATGGTATTGACTGTTCAGTACATTTAATATCCCTGTAATAATTTTGCCTCTCACCTTTTCTGTTTATTAATCTGTGCTTGAAGTGGCGTCATGTTGAAGAATCTAAAATAGAGAGATAAATATAAATTGGTTTTCAAAAGTAATTAAATTAGACTTAGGACCGTGTGTGCTGGTGGTAAAGTTTAAAAGGCTGACGGTAAAAACAGGAAATGTGATTGCTGCTGTGTGCTGTGTGTAAAAAGTGCTGAAGTTAATCTATGATTAGGAACAGAAGAAGTTGTGTGAAACCCAGGCGCGTAGTTAGACCTTCCGCCTCTGAAGCCCCGGATGTTTTCTGAATAGTCCCGGACTTCTTGTTAGAAGAAATGTAGAAGTATTAAAAAGATGCAGCCACAAAATGGTATTGGACTTCACGTTTTTATTTAAAAACAATCAGATTTTTTAAAATTGTGTTCCATATAATCACGTCCCGCTCCACAATAACCTGACAATGAGGTAAAAGGTGAAGACAAAAAATAGTTATTTGCGTACTCGCGGCACCGCGAATGCGGCTGGGTGTGTGTTCAGGAACAGGTGGAAGCAGAGCGGTATAACCCAGACGAAGATCGCGGTAAAACCTGAATGCTGACTCAGAATGGACTAATTGTAAGTTACAGCTAATCACTGATCCACCCAGCAAGACATGAGGTGGAGGTTCCCTCTAATGAGCATCATCAGGGTCATGAGGAACTTTCACCTGAGCTACAAGTTAAATGATGTGGCCATGATAGAAAACAGCAGCAATCTTCTCTGTGAGCTTCCAGCCGGATTTGCATCATAATTTGAAAATATCTGGTCCTTTACTTCAGTCAAAATAAAAGCATTTAATCCTAACGTAGCTGAACACATTAAAAGGTCCTTCAGATCAACACATTGATCTCATTGCTGCAGCCAGTCTTATAGTTTAGTTCTACATGTAGACAGAAAAAAGTGTTGCTCAATAAACCAGGAAAATATCTCCTGGTTCCAGTTACACGTAGTAGAAAGTACAAAAGTAAGCCTCCCTCTTCTCTTTCACATCTTCTGTGCTGATTCTAAACATACAGCTCTGGCTTTAAAAATGCAGGATAATTAAGAAATAAATCATAAGAATTAATCACATGTGGACCATTGATTAGTTAACTATTTTATTTTTCTAAATTACACATGTAATATTATATAAACTAAACTAATTAAACAAGGATACAGTTTTACTGAAGGTGAGACATACATATATGTATGCAGTTATTAATAACTGTAATATTAGTACTGATAAGGTCCAGGATGAGGTTCTATGCTATATTTAAAACACCACAACTTAACACCCTTTCCTCTCAAAGTGTTTAATAGTAAGAACTGCACTAATGTCTCACATGCTCAGTGCAGAACAATTCAATTCAATTCAGTTTATTTATATAGCGCCAATTCACAACACATGTCGTCTCAAGACACTTCACAAAAGTCAGAACAAAAGACTGTGTTGAAAAATGTTTCATTTATTATTTTTGGCAGGACAAATTTCTTCAGAAGTGGAATGAAGGGCTTAAAAGATGGGAAGAAAAGAGAACAGGTTCATAAAAGATGGAACAATTTTAATAAAATGTTTTGAAAGCTCTTGGCATAATAAAATAAACGTGTTTTAGGATTTTACCATTTGACTAAGATTTAGGAAAATCAACTTTATACCAGTTTCCTTTTTTCAAATGTAAGAAATTAAGACAATTGAGCCTCAGGAGTGGAACACTTTGATGAGAATATAACATTTAAAAAGGTCATTTATGTAGATGACAAAAGAAGCACATTTATCTGGCCCATAGTAAACATGTCTGAGTTTAAGAAAAACTTTTGTCAGCAAAAATTCAGATTAAGTTATTTTCTAAGTACCTCAAAATGTATCATTTGCTTCAGCAAAATGGTTTTTCATCAGTCCTAAACTCTGTTTCTCCTTGTCCTTCATTCAGCTTCTAACAAAAATAAAAAGTAAAATTATTGCAAACCTTTTTTGTTTGATTCACAATAATTTACATATAGTCTAAACCAGCCGAGACAGAGAACTGGTACAGTATGTCCTATGTTATTTTAATTTTAAATTACTTATAAATTGTCTTATTTAAATCTAAATATTTTGGATTTGGGCTGAAGCCCCCAATGTTTTGAGACCCTAAAAACGCCCCTGGTGAAACCTTTGAAAGTGCTCAGAAGACTCTGTGAGATGGCAGGTAAAGTGAAAACTGCTGCTCAGTTGGTAGATTGGATGGTAAGATAAATTTTGGAGCATGCTGGGACATATATACAGAAGTTGAAACGTAGAATTGATAAGTTGTGGGATAAGTAGACGTTGCAGGGATATTTGTCTGCTGAAACGATTGGTTCTCTGCCTCCCATTTCTGTGATAAGCTTGTTTCTGACACACCAGTTCATATTTTCAAACGACTGACCCATTTCCACTGTGTGGAAGAGACTTGCTAAACAAATTACAATTGAACATCTCCTGTTCCCCTGCTGGCTTGTTGTTTTCTACCTCAAATGAAGGACTTCCTCCCAGAAATCAATACATCTCCTGTGTTGCTCTACTGTCTGAACCTACGGAACCTGATTCTACTGTGTACTGGATGAGACTTCTGCAAGATGGACCCAAAACCCCTCTTTCAGAGAATGTTTTCCAATTCTGAAAACCTTGGCTTTCCACTCTCCAACCATACAAACCTCTTCTGGATGAACTCCACTGTACCATGAACTACAGAACTGACCCTGATGAGGTCTACCACGGTGCCTGGCTGGAGAAAACGAAGGTCAAGTTGACAATTTGAAATTAGACTGTCTCCTGGTTAGGAAGGGAGGTGTTGCTCCACAGTACAACTGACCACTGAACAGCAAACCTGGAAGGCGCTAGAAGAGGAGTTTGCTCCCCCCCCAAGCTGTGGGTTTTGATTATCAAGCCTAATCCCTGGGCCCCATGACAAATCTTTCATATTCTCTGACACGGCTCCCTACAGAGGCACCAGCTGTGCTAAAAGTAGAAGAGAAAGCTATGTGGTTCATCAAAGCCTCGTTTTCTGAGAGCACTGTGTATGAGCACAAATATCTGCCACGTGCAATGGGCTCAGTCACTGATGATCCTCTTGACACCCCAATATTGCTGAGAGAAATTCCATCTCACATCTGGAGACAGCATCAACATGATGTTGGGCTTCTGGACACTGGCCCAGTCATGGTGCAACCCCTATCTGACTCAGTTTGCAGATCACAATTCAAACTAAAGCCAGAACAAATTGAAACATCAAAGACACAATTTTTGGGTTGATAGATGCTAGTGTTTTATTTTCCTGTTACTCTAACTAAAACACTCCCATTCTCCCTTTGTCCTAACAAAGGACCTAACAAAGGCTGGAGAATGGTGCAGGACTTTTAGGCCCGTCGATGATGCCGCAGTACCAAACCTTTGATCTGTGCCTTTCCCTTATCTGGCCCTGCAAAACATTGGTTCTCAGCAGAGGTTTTTCGCCTGTGTTGACGTGCTAATCCCATTTTATGTGTTTCTCTCCATCCTGATGGTGAGCATATTTTTGCCTTTACATGCCAAGGCTCACAGTATACCTACACCAGACTGCCACAGGGATTCAGAGATAGTCCAGACATCTTTAACCATGTTATTTCAAACTTGGGCCACACTTTGGCATCCACTCAGCGCAGTGTCATTCTTCAACACCCCAAGCTAATTACACAGGGGCACCATAAAGGGGAGTGTTGGAGTCTGGGATTTTAGTGTGTTGTTCTCTGCCTGCTGCTAACATGTATTCACCACTAGATGCCGCCAGAGCCTCTGGTACCTTGAGAAACAGGTGCAGAGAGGGACAGGTGCTGCCTATCAACAATCATCTGGAGGAGTACAAGAAGGCTGGGCTGTCTGCACTACAGCGCCTGAGTGTTAGCCTTCGTGGTAACTTCTCCTGGCCTGAATCCCTGCTTTGTCTCTAGCTTTTGATTCTAGTTTGACTTACCTCTTCGTGTGCTCCTCAGGTGACTTCCAAATGTATGATGGGATCTGCAGAGCGATCAACACTCAGACTGATATGTTACGTGAGCTGAATCGCAGACTGGATGTGATACTTATACAGGATCGCAGTCAGGTTGCGGTTCCTGGACTCAGGGGTGAAAGGGGATAAATCCTGGAGAAAGTTGTTTGCTCGGATCTGGCGAAAGACCTGGAATTTGGCTGTTTGGATTCACCATTGAGAAGCACCAGCGAGACTCTCAAGGCTGAAAATTAAGAATCAGCCTAGCCCAAATAATTGTTGTTTTTCTGAATCTGGCTCCCCTGCACGGCCTTGATGGCTGGCTATCTTCAACTTCTCCTGGAAGTTATATAAACATGACACTCTGCTCCCTCTGCCCACTCCCTTCCCTGAGGACATCTGTGGACCTGCTCAGAACTGTGTGGCCGTTAATGAACATCGTACCATCAAGGACAATGGCCTCTGTGACAGTGCTTCATGGACTTACTTTGCACACACTCACATGAACACACACGCATGCTCATATAAACATTTGCACCCCTTCACACCGCCTTCACCGGATCCCCTGCATGATGTTGTTTCATATATATGTTGCTTCTTTGTGCTGAGGTTGTTTTTTTTTGCAATCTCAAACTATATCCTGCTAAGGATAAAGTGTGAAATTTGATTTTTTCCCTCTTCTTACCTAATGTGGTCTCTATGAAAAGTAATGAAATCACACATTTAGGTAGAGGAGTAACCTCCACCTAAATGTGTGATTTCATTACTTTTCATAGATTTTCAGATTTCTCACAAGGATTACCAGCGAAAGCCAAATATTATTAGTATTTGAAAATGTTGACTATAGCTGTTTTTACACCAATGACCAGATAATTTTAGATTTCTTAAAAGGATTGCATTACAACTATGTCATACCAGTGACAGCCAAACATTATCAGTATTTAAAAAGTTTGGACCACATAATTTTTCTTCTAGCACCGGATGAATCCCTTACCACAGAGGACTTAATGAGCTAATTACCTCTGTTAGAAAGATTGGATTAGATCCAGCTCTTAAACTCGCAAAATCTTTACTTCTTATGTGTTGCTTAGCCCTGCACCCAACTGCATAATTTCATTACTTTTTCGTAGATTTTTAGTTCTATCAGAAGGATTACCAGTGAAAACCAAACTTTATTAGTAATAAAAAATTTGGACTATAGCTGCTCTTACACCAATGACCCAGCTTTCTTAGTTAGACTACAATGGACTGTTATTACTTAGTTCAACTTCAGTACAAGTAAAATCAATATATTATTAGCACTGAAAATGTGGATTAAAGCTGTTTTGTACCAGTGACTCAGCTTCCTTAGTTAGAATTCAGTGGAATGATGAGACTATCAATATTATCATCTTCTTTTAGCATAAGATGCTTTATTATTAAGAGTGGCTTGGGACCAATATCTACCAGAAAACCCGGAAGGATTATTAATTTTATTTGATATTTTTATTTATTTATTTTTCTTTTGTGTGTGTGTGTTTGCTGTGTGACTGTATTGTAATTGTTTCTCCCCATGTACAGCGCTTTGAATGTGTTGTTACTGAAAAGCGCTATGTAAATAAACTTACCTTACCTTAAATCCCTGACTCAGCAGCAACTTCTAATCCATCCTTCCAGGCTCCACATCATTCTCCCTCGGCCCACCACGTCTTCATCTTCTGTAAGCAAGAACGTAAATTAATTTCCCATTACTCTCCATCAAACTTCAGATATACTTACCTGATCTTTTCCTCCGTACAGACGGGGAGAATAAAAAGGATTCTAGGGGCCCATGACTGACAGGGGCCAAGAGAGGCCCCTAATATAATTATAATATGACATTCATAGCAATATGACACACTTTAATAAACTTACAATCACAGTTATTTTATTTGCAATCTATTGATAACATTAAGTTTATTTGTTTTGGAGATACTTCTCAATGAAAATCAATGCCAAAGATGTTCAAGGAATTCAGATGAAGAGGATGAACTAAACGACAGCAATGAGGCAATTAATCTTAAGAGAATTTAATGTTCAAGTTTTTAAAGAGATGCTTTTTGGAATATAGAGTCCTGCAGCAAATAATTGAATCTAAATTAATTTCATTCTGTTTTCAGTGCTTCTCCTACCAAGTAACTTTCATGTTTTTCTTTTCACAAATATAGGAATGTTGACCAAAAATATAATTAAAATGCATAGTTCTATGTAAAAGAGTCAAAATTTTCCACCGGCCAGAAGACCGGGGCCCAGTAAGGTTAATTTTCTTACCGTCCTAATCCTTGGTGGTGCCCCTGGACTGACAGTCCAACAGATGCTGGCTTTTGTGGGTCTCTGCACAATTAGCAGAAGTAGTGGCCCTCACAGAAGCACTGAAGCATGTAGGGAAGTGAACATTTACACTGACAGTGCTTATTTTCATAGAGAAGTGCACATTGACGTACCTCAGTGGGACAGAAGGAATTTCCTCACCACTGCAAACAAAAGGAACAATTATAGAAGGACTGTTTAAAGCCATCCTGCATCAGTAGATATAGTGAACGGTTAAGGAAATCAGAAGTCGGATTTATATGTTGCAGAAGGAAATCATACAGCTGAACAAGCTGGAGGTTACACACCTAAGCAGAGGACACTCACTTCCAACGTTCTACCCACTCTTAGTGAAGATGACATCAAGGACAAGCAGAAAGCAGCTTATGTCTGTCACCTGATGGCAGACTAGTAACACCAGTTAAATATTTGTCTACTGTCTCTGGGAAAAGGATGTAAAGATAAGAAGAAATAAGCCAAATATGGGAAAGATCGAAGTGCCTTTCTCAACAAGTGTGCCCTGTAACCGCTTGAGCGTGCACAAGGCTCCACTGTTTGCAAGACACATGCCTAAGAAGATGACACACAGGCCAGACTGCTCCTAAACCGGATCCTGCCCCATCTAGATGTTAGATAGTCTTCCTTGGCTATATACGTTTGTTTAAGGTTAAGATAGGCATCCTTTTTGGTTTTGGAGCTTGCCCAAATACCTGCTTGTTTTCTTTTATTAAGTGGACCAAAAAATGTCATTGTATGCATACAGAATCCTCAGTTAAGGAAGGGCTAAATTTTCCATAAATGGAAGTTGGTAAACTGCCCCATGGTTGTATGTAATGTTGCCATATCTCTGGCTACTCTGAGTGACAGTGGCAAGCGCTTTTGAACCATAGCAAGAAGATCCTGGGTATGAATCCTTGTCTGGGCGCTTCTGCATGGAGTTTGCATGTTCTCTCCAGGTATTCCGGCTTCCTTCCACAGTCTCTAAACACTCTTAGGTTAAGAAGTCTCTCTAAACTGCCCCTAGTTTAGAGTGACTGACTGAATGGTTAAATTACAAGTCAGTCTGTCAAGTGTTGTCCAGGGAATACCAGCTATGTTGTCTGGGGCTTAAATGCCCCTGGTAAAGTCTCCCACGGCAAACAGGCTCTAGGTGACGGGTCAGACAAAGAGCGGTTCAAGACACCCTCATGAGGACCACTATATCAAAGCACGTGACGTCGCATGGTACGGCGGAGACGTCATCCCACCTTGGAGCCAGGCCTGGGGTCGGGACTCGTCGGAGAGCGCCTGGTGGCTGGGTTGCTCCTTGCGGGACCCGGCCGTGCCAAGACCGAATGAGAGACATGAGGCCATCCCCCAATGGGCCCACCACCTGCACGGGCAACCATGACGGACTAGTGGATTGGGCGGCAGACGAAGGTGGAGACCTCAACGGCCCAATTCCCGGATGTTTAGGCTGGCTCTATGGATGTGATATGTCACCTTGCTGGAAGGGAAGGAGCCTGAGCTTGTGGGAGAGGTTGAGAGAAATCGACTAGAAATAGTCGGGCTCTCCTCCACGCAAATGTGGGCTCTGAAACCCATCTCCACAAGAGGACGAGAGGTGCTGGAGTCTCTTCTACCATGGAGTGGCTCACGGGGAGAGGCGGCGAGCTGGGGTGGGTTTGCTTGTTGCCGCCCAGCTCAGCCGTCTCGTGTTGGGGTTTACCCCAGTGGATGAAAGGGTCACATTCCTGCGCCATCGTGTTGGGGACTGGTCTCTGACTGTCGTTTCGGCCTACGGGCCGAGCAGTAGTGCGGGGTACCCGGCCTTCTTGGCGTCCCTGTTGGGGGTGCTGGATAGTGCCCCTCCCGGGGACTCCATTATTCTGCTGGGGGACTTCAACGCCCACGTGGGAAACGACAGTGACACCTAGAGAGGCTTGATTGGGAGGAATGGCCTCCCCGATCTGAATCCGATTGGTGTCTTGTTATTGGATTTCTGTACTAGTCACGGAGTGTCCATAATGAACACCATGTTCAAGCATAAGGGTGTCCATCAGTGCACTTGGCACCAGGGCACCCTAGGCAGGAGGTCAATGATCGACTTTGTTGTCATATCGCCAGACCTTCGGCCGCATCTTTTGGACGCTCGGTTGAAGAGAGGAGCTGAGCTGTCCACTGGTCACCACCTGGTGTTGAGTTGGATCCACTGGATCCACTGGAGTCCGAGTGGACCACGTTCTCCACGTCTATTGTCGATGCCGCTGCCCATAGCTGCGGCCGTAAGGTCTGCGGTGCCTGTCGTGGCAATCCCCGAACCCGGTGGTGGACACCGGCAGTAAGGGACGCTGTCAAGCTGAAGAAGGAGTCCTATCGGCTGTGGTTGGTGTGTGGGACTCCTGAGGCGGCTGGGGGGTACCGTGAGGCCAAGCGTGCCACGGCCCGGGCTGTGGCAGAGGCAAAAACTCTGCCCTGGGAGGAGTTCGGTGAGGCCATGGAGAAGGACTACTGGTTGGCCTCGAAGCGATTGTGGCAACCCGTCCGGCGCCTCAGGAGGGGGAAGCAGTGCTTCGCGAACACTGCTTACAGTGGGGGCGGGAGGCTGCTGACCTCGACTGGGGACATTATCAGGCAGTGGAAGGAGTACTTCGAGGATCTCCTCAATCCTGCCATCACGCATTCCTTGGTGGAAACAGAGGCTGGGGACTCGAGGTTAGACTCTTTTATCACCCAGGCTGAAGTCACCGAGGAGGTTAAAAAGCTCCGCTGTGGCAGGGCTTCAGGGGTGGACAAGATCCGCCCTGAGCACTTCAAGTCTCTGGATGTTGTGGGGCTGTCATGGTTGACACGCCTCTTCAATATTGCGTGGCGGTCAGGGACAGTGCTTATGGAATGGCAGACTGGGGTGGACGGAGGGTGTATTCCAACTATGGACAGATCACACTCCTCGGCCTCCCTGGTAAGGCCTTCGCCAGGGTATTGGAGAGGAGAGTCCGGCACTAAGTCGGACCTGTTCCCGGTGCACGTTGGACTCCGGCAGGGCTGCCATTTGTCACCGGTTCTGTTCATAACTTCTATGGAGAGGACATCTAGGCGCAGCCAAGGGCCGGAGGGGTCTGGTCTGGGAACCAGTGGATTTCGTCTCTTCTTTTTGCAGATGACGTGATCCTGCCGGCCCCCTCTACCCAAGACCTACAGCATGTGCTGGGAAAGTTCACAGCTGAGTGTGAAGCGGCTGGGATGAAGATCAGCTCCACCAAGTCTGAGGCCATAGTTCTCGACCTTTTCAGGTTAGAGGGGCGCTACTGCCTCAAGTGGAGGAGTTCAAGTATCTCGTGGTCTTGTTCACGAGTGAGGGAAGAATGGAGTGGGAGATTGACAGATGGATCGGTGTAGCTGCCGCAGTAATGGGGGCGCTTTGCCGGTTCTTTGTGGTCATGATCAAAAGAACGACAAGCGGCTAAAATGAGCTTCCTCCGTAAGGTGGCCGTTCACTCCCTTAGAGATAGGGTGAGGAGCTCTTCCATCCAGGAGGGGCTCGGAGTAGAGCCGCTGCTTTTCCACATCGAGAGGAGCCAGTTGAGGTGGCTCTGGAATCTATACCAGATGCCACCTGCATGCCTTCCTCGGGAGGTGTTCTAGGCACGTCCCACCAGGAGGAGGCCCAGGGGACGGCCCAGGACACGCTGGAGGGACTATGTCTATCGGCTGGCCTGGGAACGCTTGTGGTTCCCCTGGAGGAGCTAGAGGAGGTGTCTAGGGAGAGGGACATCTGGGTGTCTCTGCTGAGTCTGCTGCCCCCGCGACCTGTTCCCAGATAAAGCGGAAGAACATGAATACGAGTACAAGTAAGTACGAGTACTGGGACAAATTTCTCCAGAAAAAAAACATTTATGGAAATAAGAAGTCTTCGGCTTGAGGTGAATGTGGAGATAAATGCTGGGTATGAAAACGAAATGACCCTACTGATGATTCAAAACAGCCAATAGACAAATCCTTTCCATCAGGTCTGGGAAGATGGCTAACAGGAAGAACCCTGTACCTAGATGAAACAGTTTGGCCGCCAATACAGAGAAACATCTCTTCAACCCCAGCAAAAAGGAGAAAACAACAGCGGAATGTCCTCACAATAAATGGTAGGAGCAAACCAATTGAAAACACAAGAATTCCACTACAAAACAGGTTTGCTCTAATTCTGCATGACTCACTCCCCCTGAAAGTAAGTTCATCTTTCAACAGCAAGAAGTATGAGAACAGTTTGCGCTATAAACTGCTTACTCCCAAATGTCTCCAGAGAGGGACAGCCATCAGGCCACAAACCATAATAGTGGGCGATGGTTTTTATTGCCCACCACTGTTCCTTGTGTTAACTGCCTTGCTTGATGTCTGTTTACCTGCCTGTTTTCCGTGTTCTGGTCTCCATGTAAGTTCCTTTTATTATTAAATCCTTTCATCACTCCACTACGCTCTCAGTGTTCTGGTTGAATGACTGTTAGAGTTAGATACACTGATAAACTCAGAGAAGGAATGCAATGAAGACACAGGTAATTAAGTTTGGGTGGCCAGGGAGAGTCAGTTCGCTGCTGTGACTTCCTTCTCTCAAAGGGCTGCTGCCTGTACACAGCCTTTTTCTGAAAAAAACACTCATGCTACGGCATCATGGGTGTGACCACGTACAGTTTCACAAATACAAGTTCTACTGATTAAAACTGGTTCTCTCCAGATACTGATACAGCACACACATCCACATCCAGCACTCAAGGTCACGAAGATTGCTGAGGTGCGAACAGTCCTCTCTCAGAGCTTTTTTGCACGCACACAAGTTCCTGTTCAGCAACTTTCCCACTCCCCCAACACCTATTTCTCTGCAAAGCAACGACCCAAATGCAATTCTAAGACAAGATGACAAGTCTGTTAATAGTTCATAAAACACTCAAGATAAATGTGAAAAGTATTCAAACCACTTCTATCAGAGTATAACCAAACTAAATGAATGAAAATGTCTTTTAATCATAAATCATAAGGACAAAGAACCTTCCTAAACTAAGCAATGATAAGTTAAGTACAAATCTTCCAACAATGACACAGGGTTTTCTTCAAGATTGTGGGGATAATGTTCTTCAGGTTATATTCATATAACACTGTTAAGTGGGTGCCATAAGAATTCCATTTTGATTAGCTCTGACCACAGCACTTTTTGCTATAACTTATCAGAGTCTTCTAGGTGTTCACTGGCAAACCTACAATGAGCCTGTACATGTGCCTTCAGGGGTCTGCAAGGTTTCAATCCGTTATAGTTTATTGTTACTGGTGGTGTTCTAGGTGACTGTGGTCCAAACTGCCTTTTAGATCACAAAAAACCCTTCCGGTATCTTAAAAAGGAAACCCCTCACCTTTCTCATCGTTATCCCCCTCTCTTGAGGAAACAAATTGTCTTTTCCAAAACTCCAATTGTCCAGACTGTGGACAAATTGATGGTTGGACTGCACAATTTTAGGAAAGATGCCATTGTGAAAACCTTTTCAAAATTTGTGAAAATAGTGATGATGATTCACCCAAATTTTGGGGGGTTAATCATCATTTGGTTTTTTTTTTTTTAACACTACAATATCCATCCAACCCTTCCTGAGTTTTGGCATCTTAGCTACCAGAAATACGCAACGGGTCTAGATATCTCTTGACATCTAATACCCAATCAAATAGTGCTTCCGACTCCTTGGCAGTTTTTAAAAATTTCACCCAAAGATATTGCAAAATGGACTGCGGTTTGATTATTGTTGAGCCTCACATGATTTTACATTTCTACCATTTCTGAAAAATGCCACCAGTCGTCCCTCTCACCAAGCATCTTTTTGGGGTCCTTTAAACCCACGCAGGCTTGTGCAATCTACTGTCTTTTCTGAGAAATCCTTCGACAGCTTTTGATGTTATTAAAGTCAAGGAGAGGAGGAAAGGAAGAAATGATTTTGAAGACAATTGGGCTTTTAAAACACCAAAAACACATAGGTTTGGTAATCGTGTAAATAACCCAAACCTGAGGAACCAAACCGTTTCCGCCACCACTGATCTGAAAAGGCAGACACTTCAGTAATTTTGAAAATATTGAGTCGCGAACACAGTCAAACACTGATGTGTGATTGAGTGTTAGTTCTACTGGATCAGTTCTCTGGGGCCTGTTTAACTGGAAAGCTGCCGAGCTAAAATGTAATGTTTAAAGAATGACGGCTGTTAAAGTGATTTCGTTAAAGAGCCTAGTTTGTTTGCTTGCTGTTTTGGTTTTTCAGGTTTTTTTTTTTTACTCTGAGATGTTTAGTTTGGGGGTTCCCGGAGTCAGACTGGATTTAGAAATTGCTTTTGGTGAATTTGACATTAGTTCCGGAAAAAAAAAAATTTTTTCAGGAAATTAACTTCCTAAAAATGAAATCTCGATGTGGTTTTTGAGTGTTTTTATTCAATTCAATTCAGTTGTTTTTTTATATAGCGCCAATTCACAACACATGTCTCTCAAGGCACTTTACAAAAGTCAGGTACATACATTCCAATTAATCCTAACCATTGAACAGTGCAGTCTTTGTTCAGTCAAACACAATTCAAGGCCTCCTTGGACTCCTGTGAGGAATCGCAGCATTTTTGAACAAACTGAAATATGATTAACAAGAACAACGTGACATGACAGCTAATCCCCTCTTGAATAAGATGTGGAGAACAAAGTGCTCTCATAGAGGAAGCAGTGTATGATGGTACAAAGCTACTAAACATGTCACCTATCAATAAAAATGATTCTCATTTCAGAGGGTGAAGAACACATACACTAACACTGAAAACAAAACAAAATGAAGTCCCACTTTATAAGAGTTTCCCATGGAATAGCTAAAAAGTTAACACTGTGTGATTTATTTCAATGGCAATGAAACTTTTAGACTATTTAGTTTTAAAAATTTGCTGAATGTAAGAATCTGTGATAGTACCTTAGCAGGCAAACTGTGTTCCAGAGAGGAAAGTCTATCTGGAATCAATAATACAAATGCACATTTTCCGGCAGACATAATTAAATGTCGCCTTCTGAAGAAATTGCTCTCTTTTAGATGTTAGGCTAATAAGGGACACGTTAATGTTGAGAAAACATGGCTAGAAAACACTGCCCCCGAGCAGATCCCGGCCAATTTCATCATAAATTACTTCCCTGCACAAAGTTCATCTTTTGAGATACCCAAGAGAGCCAGCTGCTTGATGGTAAAGGATGATTTTTCTAAGAACAACCTGGCTAGAGGTGAGAGTTGGAACAGAAGCACTTTGTTCAAAGCAGGCAGTGCTCTGAGAAGCACAACGGCCGACAGGACTAGACAAATGCATGTAATTATGGAGCAATCTGAATGGCCAGCTTTAAGGCTGTTGGGGAGAGAAAACAAGCATGGTGCTGCTTTAGCCCCTTGGATCTCCAAGCCAAACTCCTCTGGCACGTTCGTAATTGAGGAAATGAAGAAAGATGGAGATTTCCAATAAAAGGCCACTGCTTTGAATTAGAATGCATAAACAGCTGTTGCTATTATGCACGGGTTTTTTGGGTTTGCTGGTGCAAGGCACTTCTTCAGAAAAGCCTACACCCATGCACAATACATTAACATTTGTAAAGCAGCACAAGATGCATGCCAAATTCATAGAGAGGAGCGGAATAAAAAGGTCATCATAGTTTTATTTCCCTTATCTTGATGTACTTTACATGTGAAAGTACGGGATGTGGATCTTTGAATTCCTAATCAGCTTTCACAAAAGCTTACATGGCTGTGAAGAAAAAACTGATACATTTGAGCTGTACCATTGAAACAAACACAGATCGTATAGGCCTTAGCTCATAACTATCAAGCTCTTTTCCATGTTTTGTATATTTGTCACCTATAATTAGACTTTGACGCTAATTAAACAGTGGACTGGTTTTGAAAAACAACAATAATATATGACAGGGAAACGGAAGTAGCCATGAGGGCAGCATAGTAGGAGAAATAAAGCCCAGCTGTGAACACAGCAGCATAATGGCCTCTGTTATGAAGATAGCAATAAGGAAAACTATAGCCAGGATAGTGCAAGGATCTTTCTTGAGACGCACCAGGAATTATTTGAGGAAGCAGGAGTTGTGTCTGCAATCTTGGCACAAATTCAAGCTTGGTCCCAGTTAAAATCAGGTTTTTATATAGGTTGACTGATTAAACCCAAAGAGTAGAAAATCTCAGTCATCTAGAGTTAGCTTGGAGGAGAGTCACTGCTCCTCCACATTGAAAAGTGTCACCTAGGGAAGGTTCTAGTGTCTGATTACCTGCCTACAATGTTTTGCGTGGATTTCCCACTGGGATGGGACCCTGGGCCAGATGAAGAAAACACTGAAGGGACTTCAGATTTCCTTCTGGACTGAATGGATCTTGGATAAGCAGAAGGCAACAGAACGATGGATGGGTTCGTGGTGAGGTAGCAGGTCCAGGAGAAAAACCAAAGACATCCCTCTCTACAGCGATACCTTCAAGCTCATTCTGGGAGATTCCAAGTTGTGTATTCTCTAAAGTGACTAGAATGTGCCCAGAGTGAGAGGCGCTCAGAAGATATCAGATGCCTGGAAAACCTCAACAGATTCAGCTTTACTCGACCTCCCCCTGAAGTCTGAGTTCAGCAACATTATGGAGGAAGCTAATTTATCCCGCTTGTATCTACAGTCTTGATCTTTTGATCGCGATCTCCATGTCATTAGAGTAGGTTACAGTTGGAACATAGACAAACAGGTACAACACAAGCTTTGCTCAGCTCTTTCTTCACCACAACAGACAGGAGAAGTGGCAACTGGAAGTCCACAATCAACCTTTTGCTCCTTCCTAACCTTACTCGTGAACAACACAACATACTTAAAATCCTACAATGACCGGAGACCGACATCCCGACCTTGGGGGAGCAGTTCGCCTTTTTCCTTTGGTCAGGAAACATGTCTTCAAATGTGGAGGAGATAACTCTCATTCAGACAAGGCTTGAAGATGCACAAAGAACCACATTATCTGCAAAAACCAAAGTAAAGCTTCCAAACACCCTTGACACTGTTATAATGAGAACCACAAACCGGATCAAGGGCAAGGGGAAGCCGGCATTGTGAATTATCACATAAATAAAATTATTGTGTTTAATGAAATGAAAAAACCCAAGTTACGAATTTATGATCACATGATGCTTTAAAATCAGGGTGATTTTCAGGACATGGAAGCCTAATAATTTTTTTCCGAATCACCAGTAGTAATTTTCCAGGTGGGATAACAATACATCAGAACTCAATTGTTCTTAACCAACTGGGACATTAAATATCTATCCCCTCCCTACCCTTCTCTGGTGTCTTGTACTTGATGTTGCAGTGACTTGGGATCTTACATTTATCACCGCTATCTGTGGTTTACTGACAACCACAATGTCCGTTAACAGTTACACAAGATCTTAGCCGTGCTTCTCTTTACCAGAAGTCATTTCACTTTTAATGCTCAACACTCGGCACAGATATTTCTGTAAACTATAAAAGCCACTTAAGACATTCAACAGGAATGCTTTCTGTGAGGTATTAAACTACAAAGTGACTGTGTTCAAGCTTTGACTTAAAATGTGCTGTTCTGAAGTGATATTGGGCCACTCAGTGCCTGGTGGCTGTAATAATCTTAACACCTCTGCAATTCAAATAAAGCAAACAAAGAGAAAAAGGGTTCTCTGGGGCCAGAGTTTGTGGTAGCCAGCATGGATCCTTCCTCAGTAAATTACCTAATGGGCCCTGACAACTTTTCTGCAGAATACCACTGTGTGCCATCTATTAATTGAGTCTGTGTCAGCGCAGAGGAGATTAAGCTTCTGCAGCTGCCCACTGAAACACCAACCCAGGCCCAGCTGTGAGACACAAATCAAACGTTTCCCGCACAAAGGCAAACAAGCAAAACATATCAGACTCCTCTTTAAAATGAATACCAAGTTCAGCATGAAATGATCTGCTGTGATTAATGTAGTGGTAAATATTAAATAATGCGTGAAAATTGTAGTTAAATAATATAAGGTTGGACTTATATTTCTGATCACTCCTACAGAGCTAAATGGCAGATGAGAATGATAAAGATATTCTTTAGTGGTATAGGTTTTTTTTTTCCACTGACAAATACAGTGACAGTAAAAAGTAGGTGGGTAACAAGTATGGATTTTCACAGCACAATTGTTACAAAACACAGATTTTAAAAAGCACACAGCAAAAAAACTAAAACGCTGAATCCGCTTTGTGCATTTGCGGTCAAGGACATCACAACAGGTTGAAGAATCAAGCCAGTATGAGTGAAAAATACAATGAATGTGGGTCTTTTGACAGATTTTGACAAATTTAACTTCTGGTCTCTGCTGATCATCTTTATAAACCACCTCTGCTTTGTATTGTTGCCAAATTGTTTTTAAATCCATGTAGTGCTTTCAATTATCGCTCAAACATTTTGCTGCCACCATACAAAATACAAGTAAACACTTTAAAAGGAGCAATTTAATTTCAATTTTAATAAAAACAGTAGAGCTGGTGTCCCATATGAAGGATAAAAGTCTCTGATGCAGCGTTATGGGGTTCAATTCTGGAAACATTTACTGAATGCCCTTTTGCCCCCTTCTCTCTCAACCCATTTCTTCTCTGATTACTGAGAATAAAGACCAATAGTCCACCCCAAAAAAAAAAAAAAACTATGAATAAGCACCAATAAGCACCCTGGTATGTGATATTACCAGGGGTAGGTACTTGTATTTGTAAAGGCAGAAAAATTTACAAGACCAAATAGCCTGAGGAAAAATGACTGACATGTTGTTCCATAAATGACAAGCTTTATCTACAGTAAGGTTGACTGATTTTACAGAGAGGTTTGGCTTGTAGCTTTACCTTCAGTTTGAAGCGTTATGAAAGCCAAAGCGATGAGTCTTTTTCTACACTTATCCATTAATTAATCAGAGATCGACATGATTTTTATGTTACTACAATATTATCCATCTCTCAACTGCCTGTTGTTCATAAAGTGTCTAAGTGTACCTTCCTCTGCATGTCTCCGTGCAGTAAAAAAGCCTTGAGCAGACCTCTAGGTTACCCCTCATCTCTCTAGATCATTAGTTAAAGCTCATCACTGCCTCCACTTGTAAAGGCTCTGTGTGGTCACAGCTTAACTAGTGGCCTCGCCGTGGCTTCCTGATGTGAGACTCCTCGCTACAGAGCCAAGGATTAACAGAAATGGGGCTTTTATAATTATACCGTCATGATTCCAGGCCATTTCCTGCTGGTCCTTTTAATTAAGTAGATAATTTTTCTCTGGGGAAGATCAGCTTTAAAATACTTACCGGCTATTTGAAAAGTGGCCTTTTCTCCTAAAAAAAATCTCATTAATCATAGTCAAGTAGACAAATAAAATCAGATTTGTGGGACTCCCGGAAAGTAATGAGATAGAAACAAACGGTTATCTATAGGGATATGTTAATGAGGCTGCAGAAACATTTTCTTTGCCTCCTCCCCCTCAGTCACACTAATGATGACTGCAAAAGCAGCCCTATCTGTGAAGGGTGGAGATGAATCTTTGAGGGTAATAGGGTCTTCTGTCACTCACACCTTTGTGAGTGACACTGACAAGTCTAATAATGAGGGAGTTGGCTGGTCGCCCCTCCATTGAAGCGTTTCACTGAGGAGACCTATTCCTGCTGTCCGGTGGGCAGCAGTCACACACCCATGCAGCACCCACCTTGCTTTAAAGTAGTTTTATCATTCAAATGGAACACTATAATGGCCTCCACAGTGACCGCATGCAGAGAGCTGCTTGTTCACAGCTTGGCTGGCTGCCCATTCATTTTGAACCCCAAACGATTTTGATGATGTACTCCAGCAGGAACAGAAACTGCTTTGAATATAGTAGCAATATTTTTTTTTTCTTGCAAAACATTTTGTAAACACATAAAAGTGATGAGTCAACATAATTTTCTTTTTTCCACTCAGCCTGGGTAGAAACATCGAATTATCTATGTGGAGAAAAGCTGTAAAAATAATAACACATTATCATCAGTGCCAAGATTTTACAGTTATGGGATAACTGAGCACTTATTGCTGTGATTGAATTGCACTTTCCTGTAGAAAGACACTGATACACCAATTTCCATACAGCAAACTAGCAGGAGGTTTTAGGAAGTGATGGAAGCTATTGACCTTCCAGAAATAATATGTGGGCTTACAGCGCAGCACGCCCCATAACCTCTGAGAATATTTGTTATCAATTCTGATTTTGAATCTCTCAGGTCAGCATCTATGTCCCTGAAGCAGTGAAGCAGCAGTGATAGATACGACAGAATAAAAGGCTACATCCTTTGTTTTGGAGCTAATTTCATGATTTCCTTAAAGCCCTTAAGCAGGTTAGGCATTTTTTTCATATTAAGACGGGGTATGGCAAATCCAGTTATGGTGTAATTGCTGATGCTATTAAAAGGGAGATTAGGATATTAATAAAAATCAGATTATTCTTCAAAGAAAAGCTGTCTGTACCAGAAACAGAGCAAACACAGAAAGGAAGAAAAGTGAAACAAAGGGCACAGATGAGCAATTTTCCCCAACTGTGGGTTTATTTACATGTTGTACAGTGCTAAACACATGTTATATGGGGCAAAGTGAAGGGTTCTTCTGTTTCTATAATCTCTGAACTGGTAAAAGTGATCATTAGGTGGTAATAATTATTTATAATTAATAAGAAAAGTGCAATTGAGAATCTGAAAAAATTGATCTGTATTCAGTCTATACAAAACAGCTTAAAAGGTCTTAAAGACTGAAATTGGTTGTGATACCTTAGCTGCTGCTAAAGTACAGCTTCAACCTCTCAGCATAAAATGGATATAAACAGACTCTGTGCAGAGCCTCCAAGGCTTAAAGGAATAGTTTTTGAAGTGAGGTTCTGTGAAGTTATTATCGGTAGGGATGAAAATAATAACACCACCCAAAATGACACTTTTTGTTTGTGCAATATTTGTTTTGGTTGCAAGAAAATAGAGTCAATGTAAAATTGGTTCAATTTAAGATGTGAGTTATTCATTCTAACATCTGTAAACCCAAAATTATTAGTACCCCTGGTAAAGTTAAGTTAAAAAGAAATCTTTTAATTCCACCAAAATGTTTCTCCTGGCTGGTAGTAATATTTTGCCAGGGTCTAAACTGACAAGATGGAGAATCTGTGGAGGGAGAAAGAGATTGCAAGGAGGAGATTGCAAGAGAAAGAGATTGCAAGTGATGGCAAGGAGGTTTTCTAACCTAAAAAACTTGTTGCACATCACCAAATCATCCAGCTTTGATCAAAATATCAGTGGAGACATGCTGCTCAGCAATTATAAGGAAGTCTTTGATTGATGAAATGTGAAACATTTATTCTCTGATCAAGAATGGTAAAAATCATTTTCAATATGAAAAAAGCATATAAAATCCTTCTCAAAATTGATATGCCTTTTACATTGTTTATTCTTTGAAAGACGCCCATCTCATTTCCAATCATAAATGAACATTTTGGTTGAAGGAAAATAATTTTAAAATAAACCTTTTCAGGGGTATGAATATCTGATTAACTTTACATCTGGATCTTTTTTCAAAAGTTATTTTTTTATTTATTGTTGTGTTTCTTACACGTTGTTTCACTCAAAAAGTTTCTTTTTTAATGTTGTTGATTTATAAACAGAATTTCAAGTTTTTAACTGAAAAATTACCCACATTTTCTAAATCTACTTGTTCTCTAAATATTTTTAGATAATTTTAAAAAGTAGCCACACGTAAAGGTGTAGATGTTTAATACCCACAAATATAGCATTGTATCCCACAGCTAGTGGATATTGCGCGCTCAGGCGAAGCTCAGCTCTGCTTTAGTTTCATAGTTAATTATAACTACATAATAATCATATTTTGGCCTATTTGACTAAAGCAATCATGCTATGAGGCTAACGATATTCAGCAGCGGGATCTGGTCCTTTTGAGGCAGAAGCAATGTGTCTGTAATGTGTGGTAAATCGGTATTTAGATCATTACCACAGAACCTTTAATAGCCAAACACAATTTGGTCCAGCACAGAAACCAAACACAACTTTGGGACACATCAATCGACCTCAACCTGAAAGGTTTCATATAAAAACAGGGTTCGAGTATTTTCTCCCTCAGCTGAAATCCAGTGCTTCAGAGGATCACATTTCTTCACATCTAAAATTAAAATTTGGTATACATGTATTTCATATTTTGAAGTAAGGGCATATTTAGAAATTGCAACTTTATGGTATGTAATCCAACTATCATAATGTATTGTAAAATCATGAGTATAACACAGTTGTGTAGACGCTTAAACATAGAAGAACAAGTGTCTCTTAGTGGTCAGCAGTGTACTTACCGAAGAGATGGCATGACTAATGTTCTTCGGTTAAAGCACACCTGAAATGCTTCCTGGTGGCTAGGTGTACTGGAACTCCCTAATTGATGAAAGGTTGAGACGTACTCTGGGCCTGCAGCCAGGGATTATGCTGGGTTTAAGACAGCGACAGCCTGGAAAGCTTGCCAGGTTCTGTCCGACTCTGTGCAATCTGCAATGCAAATCAATCAGCCGTGTGTGGCCAGAGTGACAGTACTGCAGAGCATCTTGACTTTTAGTCAGTGTTAAAATCATGTTTCCCTCAGCAGCCATCCATCTCCATCAGGTGCTGCAGCCATTTCTCTGCTGTTACTCTAATTAGATGAGTGTCCAGTGAACAGGAAGGGAACTGGACAAACAATAACACTTTAAATATACGCCCTGCACACAAACAAAAATGCACTTCATGGATCAGAAAACAGTATCAAAGTATTCAGTATTCAAGGTTGCTCCATTAAAAGAAAACTAAGCTACCAATGATTTACATTATCAACAAAAGTTGCTTATTTTAAATCATCTTTTTGATATCCAAGGAAAGAATCTGGCTCAACAGTTTTGTCAAATGCCCTGGAGAACACTAACAGCAGGAAAAACATAAGAAACAAAATGTTGTCATCATTATCAAGACTTTTGATGACTCTAGGTCTATCAGTAATAAAGACATGTTCAAACGTCATTTCCACTTTCTGGGATGTTTCAAGGTGTTTCTGGAGTACTTCATGGTGGTTTCTTAGAAGTCCATAATTCATAGTACTTTCGTAACATCTGATCTGGTAGCATTGTTTTCTTACTTGTTCTTAGATTCTGGTTCCAATTTTCTTCATTTATTTACCTGCCTGTATTTACTTATTTATTAACTATATTTTGCCAGATATTTTTGAAAACATACATTTCCAGTCTTCATGTTTGAGTATTTTAGCTACTTTTATTTGTGGCGTTATCTTTTAAAATGATCTTTTTATTGATTTCTCTTGTTTTGTTGATGTACTGTTGGCTCTTGTGTTAAGTTGCCAGCAGCATGTGTGTAAAGCAGTTGACTGCAGGCTGGCTAAAAGACTGCTGTAAGCTAAAAAATGTCTAGACTCAAATAATAACTCTAGAACACAATGGCAAACCAGCCATAAAATGTAGCTGGTGTTTGTTTTATGTCTTTTCACTTCAGCCCATTAATTAAAAAATGACACTATTATAACTGTAAAAATTGATATGTTTGACTATTTTTGCAGCATATTTCAAAAGTTTAATTTCCACGTTCATGAAAAAACATCTGATGTCAGTTAACTTTCTTACACCTGTCCACTTGGCTGAAAAACCATATACATGTTATGCTTTATGAGAATGGTACCATTTGCCTAAAGCATCTTATAGCGGACACAAATAACTCCAGCTTTTTGACTCTCTCCAAAAAAAGCAACAGCAAATTTGGCCAAATTTTCAGGCCATCTTTTTTTAGACCACCATTGCATTATGTATAAAAAGCAAATGTACAAAGGATTTCACTCAAATTTAAACACCCCTGTAGTATTTTTAGCCTGAGAAATTGTGTGTATATCCTCACCCAGCTCAGCAGAGCAAAAGATGAGCCACGCATCCAAATGGTAATCATCCCCATTTTCACTCACATTGCATTCACTCAAACCAGGTATGAGGAAAGGGATTCATTTCTCTCCGATCATCTTTACTGAAGATTGGCAGAGGGGAAATTGGGGAATGGAGCAAAGCAGATGATCAAATCTAAGGGTGATTTCTTGTGTCATTTCACTAAACACAGATGTATCCAGGCCTTGTTGCTATGGCTGCAATGCATTCAGGAAAAAATGTGAGGCAACTCACTAATACATCACTTGGTTATATTTTCATTATATTAGGTAGTTGAGGTGAAATGTGATTTGAACTGGTCGCCTGACAACAAGCTAGAATAAAAAGTTTAATAAAACTGGTGACATCAAGTGAAGGTCTACTCATCACAAGTGCATTTAATGGCTAAAATACCTCATTTAGGGCCAGAAAAGTACACACATGAGACACAACAATAAAGTATAAGAGAAAAACATTTAGTAACCTATTTATCAAAAAAAATCTAATCTGAGTATTTTTGTGACAGTACTGGAGGGCAGGCATAATGAATGGGCCCTCTGAAGTCATTTAGAACAGATAAAAACTAGTTTTGTTTAATTAGATTTTCAAATGGGTGGGAGAGTTGGCCCAGTTCTAGAGAGAACAGCTTCTGAAGATGCACTCAAAAGCTTTAATGCACAAGGCTATGTTAAATTGATGATATCTCTGCATTTTCATAATCTATTCTATTGCAATAATGTTCCGAGGCCATGAATGAATATTAAGGTTTCTGAATATAAGACGTTTGTTTTTTTTTTTTTTTCTGTTGTTAGAAATACAGAAACATCTGACATTATTTAAGAGTTATTAATCATGATTTTATAGCAGTAATTGTAAAAATCTGGACTCTGATCCAGATACAGACATAACCCATACCTTTATATTTTAGGGCACGGTAAGCTGAGGCTCAACCAACAGCCGCGTGGGGGAGACATGAGGACAGTTCTATAACAGTAATTGATATTAATTGCAATATTCATAGAAAAGCAGGAAAACAAATGCTTAATTTGGACTACAAAGAAAACATGTTATGAGCTCAATTATCAACATGTCTATCAAAACAGAGAGGAAGCAAGCTATATGGAGCTAAATTGGGGCCATAAAGTTTGTTCAAACAAAAAAAATTTGAACCTGAAAAAAAAAGTTTGTTCAAACAAAAAAATGTGAATCTGAAAAATTAATTTGAACCTGCCCCAAGAAAATGTGAAAACTGGAAAAAAAAGTTTTGCAACTGAAAAAAAAAAAAAACAGATGTGAAACTGGAAAAAAAAGTTCAAAACTACTTTTCAGATTCAAGTTTTTTTTTCGGACTTGCAGATTTTTTTTTCGGCTTAAAAGACGCTCAGCGTCTTTGGGGGTCTATGGGGAGGAGAAGCTCAATTTAAGGATCGCTGATTCGCTAATTTCGCTGTCAATCAAAAAGGGATTCAGCCTCAGACAGATCATCCAATCAGCATGCAGAAGCTGAGCGTCCGGGCCAGCCGAGGCCAGCCAACTGCCCCATAGCCCCCCAGAGACGCTGAACCTCCGATGGGCGGGACAAAGCCCAGCATTTTAGCTTCGCTATTGAACTCACTGTTTAAAGCACTGTGAAGCTGCGGGAATGAGTGAGAGGAAAGCCACGCCGTTACCAGTGATAAGAAGCTGATTCTGAACAAAAGTTGAGCGCGTTGTAGCGCATATTTAGTCAATGACATGTACACACAACAGTATATATTTGATCACTTATTTTTTGACATTTTAGGGGAAGCTGAGCTTCACTTGCAGCCTTAAAGCAATCGCCACTGGTATATATATATATATATATATATATATATATATATATATATATATATATATATATACACACACATAGCAGAGAGATTCACTGCGCACCTCTCAGCTGGATGCCAGACACAAACGGAGATTTTATAATATATATATATATATATATATATATATATATATATATATATATAGCAGAGAGATGCACTGCGCACCTCTCTGCTGGATGCCAGACACAAACGGAGATTTAATATATATATATATATATATATATATATATAAAACGGTGGTTCACTTCAATGGCTAAGGTGAACCACGGTCCCACTAACCCAGCGGTCCACCGGACCGGTTCCCTGTATGCCAGTTTGCCCCTGGCTGTGAGTCACTTCACTAAATGTAGACCAAACAGATCAAAAATGCACCAGAAACCAAAACCCGAGTCCAGTCCATGTGAAAACAAGTCCAGGCTTAATTATGCAAGGATATTCGGAAAATATCGGCTCGTTTTGCATCTGGTTTCATACCGTCGCTTAGTCTGGCGGTTCTTTTGCTTTATGTTGAGAGCATGGGAAATCTCCAACACGGACTTAAAATGCTGTGCAAATCTGTCCAGATCATATTTTCTCCTCTGAGATGCGAGCCGTGTATTCACGTAAGCTGCTTCCATCAGTGAAGCATGTTATTTTTCAAAACCAATCACATATATATAGAATATCGATGATGTATTACAGATAATCCCAGTTTCCACGGTCCCTGAATGCAACAGCTGGGAATATGTTGTTTAGCTGTGTTGAGCTGTCAGTCATGATTCCGCACCCCTGTGATATGAGGCCCCGCCCCCCACACCAAAACAGGGCCAAAAGTTTGAAGCCGAAAAAAAAATCTGCAAGTTCGAAAAAAAACTTGAATCTGAAAAGTAGTTTTAAACTTTTTTTTTTTTTTCCAGTTTCACATCTGTTTTTTTTCAGTTGCAAAACTTTTTTTCCAGTTTTCACATTTTCTTGGGGCAGGTTCAAAATAATTTTTCGGGTTCAAATGTTTTTCCTTTGAACAAACTTTTATTTTTCAGGTTCAAATGTTTTTCCTTTGAACAAACTTTTATTTTTCAGGTTCAAATGTTTTTCTTTTGAACAAACCTTTTTTTTTCAGGTTCAAATTTATTTCGTTTGAACAAACTTTATGGCCCCAATTTAGCTCCATAAGCTATGACTAGCCTAGCACCTCAAACATTTCATTGTGGAAAGTGAAGAGTGAAACGAGGGTTTACCTGTTATGATTCTGGCACATCTGCTCTAGCCTGTCTCTCTGGCTGCAATCAGCAGATGAGATGCACCTGGTGACTGCTGCAGTGCAGTGCAATCTGTGGCATTCCAAGCACCTGTGTCTTCCCTGATATATACTGACTCTGACAAGCAGACGGTGCCAGATTTTTGAAAGCCATCGTGTGAGTAGATATCCAGCGTGCCTTCCTGACTGATCGTTGTTTTGACCTTGCCTTGCCTCTTGGATTTTTGCCTCTGCCTGCCCCTTGTCGGACTGTTTGGATTTTGGTTTTGACCCTGTTTCCTGCATCTGATTTATGCCTCTGCCTGCCCCTTGCCTGACGTCTCTTTTTCTGATCATTGACCCTGTTTCTGTCCCTGGATTATTGAATCAGCCTAGCCCTTGGATTATTCAGCCAAAAGTCACCTGTCTCTCTCACCTGCGCTGTGGAGATCCCTGCCTTCTACCCACTGAGGTTTCCCCTCTGGGTTTGAAGTTTAACCCAAGACAAGAAGAGGTTAGTGACTTTTCTGATCCTTGCAAGATTTGGAGAAACTACAAGTCACTAATCCTTCTTTCTGCTTCAGTGATTCCTGGAAGCTGTGTGGAGTTTAACCTGAGTGACGTTTTCCTGTGGCTGAATAAACTTTTTAATCTTTCAGTTCTGTGTCTGGCTGAATCTTGGGTCCGCCTTTTTCTAATTCGTAATAGAAAAATCTGGCCAAAAATGGACCCATCGCCAGCACAGCAGTGGCGCATCCTCGTTGATGAGACCCTTTCCTGGCTGGGTTCCAGCATGGAGGAAATAATTTCCACATTACGTTCTGGCAATCCTGTCTCCAAGCCGCCACCGTCACAAATTAACCACGCCCAAGTGACACAGACAACAGCAGAGGTAAGGGAGCCACGCCTATCTCCGCCTGAGATGTTCAGGGGAGACCCAGACCAGTGTCGAGCTTTCCTAACTCAGTGTGAGATTCATTTTGAGCTTCAGCCGTCATCCTTTCCCACTGAGCGCTCCAAGGTGGCTTTTGTTATATCTCTGCTGGCAGGAAGGGCGAAGCAGTGGGGTACTGCTGAATGGCAGAACAGGTCTGCATCTTGTAACTTCTATGAAACTTTTTCCAAGGAACTCATTCGAGTTTTTAACCCTGTTCTTCCAAGTCGTGAAATCGCTAGAGGCTTACTGTCCCTCAAACAGGGTAATCAGCCTGTCTCGTCCTATATAATTGACTTTCATTTGTTGGCCGCAGATAGCCGTTGGAACAAGGCAGCACAGATGGATGCATTTATGCAAGGACTTAACGCAGACATCAAGGATGAGTTAGCGACCCGTGACTACCCCTCTTCCCTGAAACAACTCGAGGACCTGGCCGCCCGCATTGATATTTGGCTGGCAGAGAGAGAAGGATGGAGAAGCGACATGAGGAGGGTCGCTCCTCATTAACTCAGGGTCCTGCACACCGGCATGAAAGAAGGAACTGGTCACCTCTCACTGAGGAAAATGAGGATTGTAAGTCCATGCAGTTGGGCAGAACCAAGATTACTCCTGAGGAGAAGGATCGTCGTAGAAGATTCAAGCTCTGTTTTTATTGTGGAGAGAAGGGTCATTTAGCACTCAGGTGTCCATTAAAAGGACAGGCTCAGCAGAGGAAGGGAGGTCTCTACTGAGCCGAAGTCAGCTAACTGCCTCCTCCTTCTTGTTTCCTGCTTGTTTTCAAACCTCTTCCATGTCTCTCCAGGGGGCCGTGTTTATTGATTCAGGAGCAGACACTGAATTCATGGACGAAACATTCGCAAATAAGAACAGCGTAAAACTCATTCCATCAGCTGACACACGAAAAGTGCTAGCATTGGATGGTCACAGCATGAACAATTCACACCTCAGGACAGAGGAGATTACCTTAACAGTTGGAGGTAATCATCAAGAAAAAGTAACTTTCATGATCATTAATTCACCTGAACTTCCTGTAGTCTTAGGGGCCTCCTGGTTGCAGAAACACAACCCTCACATTGACTGGAAGAAGAAAGAAATTCTGGGTTGGTCTGAGTCATGTTCCGCTGCCTGCCTTTTGTCTGCTGCTATGGAGGTCAGCGTGGAGAATGAGGTTGAGGAAACATACCCGGATTTATCCAAGGTACCGCAAGAATACCATGACTTAAAGGAAGTGTTTAATAAGATCAAGGCCACAGCTCTGCCACCCCACAGACCATATGATTGTGCTATTGATTTGCTTCCTGGCACCTCACCCCCCAAAGGCAGGCTTTACTCGTTGTCTGGTCCAGAGCACAGGGCCATGAAGAAATATGTTGATGAGGCATTAAAGGCAGGGCAAATTTAACCTTCTTAATCTCCTGTAGGTGCTGGTTTCTTTTTTGTTGGGAAGAAGGATGGTTCGGTGAGACCATGCATTGATTATAGAGGCCTTAATGAGATAATAGTTAAAAATAGACACCCCTTACCACTCACGAACACAGCTTTTGATCAGATCCAGGGAGCAAAGATATTTTCTAAGCTGGATCTAAGGAATGCTTATCATCTGGTCCGAATCAGAGAAGGGGATGAGTGGAAGACGGCTTTTAACACGCCTACGGGCCATTATGAATACAAGGTCATGCCATTTGGACTTACTAACGCTCCTGCAGTTTTTCAGTCATTGGTCAATGACGTTCTAAGAGACATGGTGGGTCAATTCGTGTTTGTTTACCTTGATGATATATTAATCTATTCTCAAGATCTGGATACCCACAGGAAACATGTCAGAGATGTTCTCCTGCGTCTTCTGCAAAACCAGTTGTTCGTCAAGGCAGAGAAATGTGAGTTTCACACCACTATTACATCCGTTTTGGGCTTCATCATTTCCCCAGGTCAAGTGATTGTCGACCCCTCTAAAGTAAAGGCCGTCTTGGAATGGCCTGTCCCCACTGATCGTAAGCAGCTTCAGAGATTTCTGGGATTTGCAAACTTTTATAGGAATTTTATTAGAAATTACAGCCTGGTTGCTACTCCCCTGAACGCTGTTACCTCTTACAAGACAAGATTTGTATGGAGTAAGGATGCAGAGAAGGCCTTCAACAGGTTAAAGGAACTCTTCACGTCAGCTCCAGTGCTACGGTCTCCTGACCCAGAGAGACAGTTTATCGTGGAGGTGGATGCCTCAAGCACTGGGGTCGGAGCCGTGTTAAGCCAGAGAAGTGAGGATGATCGTGTTCACCCATGTGCCTTCTTCTCAAGGACTCTGTCACAGGCTGAGCGGAATTACGACGTGAGAGACAGAGAGTTGCTGGCCGTCAAGTTGGCATTGACGGAGTGGAGACATTGGCTGGAGGGGACTAAGGAGCCGTTTATGGTGTGGACTTACCATAAGAATTTGGAGTACCTGAAATCAGCTAAACGGCTGAACCCCAGGCAGGCAAGGTGGGCTCTGTTTTTTGGTCGTTTTAATTTCTTCCTGTCTTACAGGCCAGGGAGTAAAAATGGCAAACCTGACGCCCTATCCCAGATTCAAGAGCCCGCAGAATCTCAGTCTGCAGGTGAAGAGGAGTTTATCCTTCCTGAGGCCGTCAGGTTGTCTGTGTCCCGAGTTGAGGTGAAAAGGGAGGTCCAGGAGGCCATCAGGGATCTGCCTATCCCACCATCATGCCCACCGGACCGCTGTTTTGTTCCCGAACACCTTGTGCCAAAGGTACTGGAGTCTTGTCATTGCTCTCGTCTTGTTTGTCATCCTGGAATCAGCAGAACGATTCAGACTGTACAAGCTCAGTTTTGGTGGCCATCGCTTGTGAAGGATGTCAAAGACTATGTTTCTGCATGCACTCAATTTTGTCAAGTTTTCTCGTCGCCCCCCTGCGGGGTTGTTGCACCCATTGCCCATTCCCCCTCGCCCATGGTCACACATTGCTATGGACATTGTAACAGGTTTACCGATGTCAAATGGTCACTCTGTTCTACTGATGATAATTGACAGATTTTCTAAGATGGTTCATCTGGTGCCCCTGGAGAAGCTCCCGTCTGCAAAGGAGATGGGTGAGATATTGACCCGAGAAGTTTTCAGGCTCCATGGAATACCTACTGACATTGTTTCCGATAGAGGACCCCAGTTTGTGTCACATTTTTGGAAGGAGTTCTGTTCTTTGTTGGGAATTTCTGTTAGACTCTCTTCAGGGTTTCATCCTCAATCTGATGGCCAAACTGAGAGAGCCAACCAAGAAGTGGAAACCAAACTTCGCATTTTATGTGAGTCAGACCCGACCAAGTGGTCACAAAATTTACCCTGGGTTGAATACGCCATGAACTTTTTGCAGTCAAGTGCCACTGGTTTGTCCCCTTTCCATGTTGTGTTTTGTTTCCATCCATCCATGTTTTCCGTACAGGAGAAAGAGTCTAATGTTCCGTCTGCCCAAGCAGCTGCCTTAAGATGCCAAAGAATATGGAGAAAGGCCAGGAGGTCAATGATCAGAATGTCACTGGTTCAGTCAAGAACGGCCAACCGGAGACGGATCCCTGCCCCTAAGTACCAGGTGGGGCAGAAAGTTTGGCTTTCCGCCAAAGACCTGCCGTTACGGATAGAGTCCCGGAAGTTGGCACCCCGATTTGTTGGACCTTTCCCTATCTCCAAGATCATCAACCCTGTCTCTTTACAGCTGAGATTGCCCAATTCCATGAGGATTCACCCCACGTTCCACGTTTCTCAGGTCAAGCCCTTCGTGGAGCCCCAACTCCTTGCAAGATTTGGAGAAACTACAAGTCACTAATCCTTTCTGCTTCAGTGATTCCTGGAAGCTGTGTGGAGTTTAACCTGAGTGACGTTTTGCTGTGGCTGAATAAACTTTTTAATCTTTCAGTTCTGTGTCTGGCTGAATCTTGGGTCCGCCTTTTTCTAATTCGTAATATTACCAAAGACTTTTTATAGCTGCATGTGCAGAGACAGATCGTCCTTTATAAATAAGAAAAACGTGTTTTAGGAAAAGTGATTTTAGAAAATTACAGAAGCTTTGTATAACCCGGTCCAAGAACTCCAGTGGAACAAAACATAGAAAAATCCTCCTGTATATGATTATTGGTGAGTCGGTAGAACCCAATCACAATACCATTATTATTACAGACAATGTAAAACTGGTGCAATAGAATTTGAACTTTAAGTTCTTTTGTTTTTACAAATATATTTGCTTCCTAACATTCATAAAAAAATGCAGGCTATTTTTTTTATCACAAAATAATATCAGTTAACCAATAGGAAGACTTTCCACAAAATTACAAACATTAAATAAATCAAAGCCATGATATGTAACCCAATATTAAGTTATTTTTCTGTTGAAAATGTACACTGTAACCATAACATCACATCTATTTTTGTAAACTTTGTCAAACAATGACTTCTAAGACTTTAAAATCATAAAAAGGGTTATTTGCAAAAAAATAAAACTAATTCCATAGCACCCCAATTTTAGGCAGAAAGGGCCATATGCATTACAACGACCTCTGCATTTGTAAAACTTTATTGGTTGTTTTGACAAAGCAGTGTATTGCTGCATTTTAACCTCTGTTTATTTTCTTCCTTCGTGTGATAAAAGGGCGTTTTTTTGTCAATACATGAAAAGTTGATAAACTTAGAAATTTGTTAGGAACTAAAGTTCTACAAAGCTGCTAGAAGTTAGAGATTTGTATAAAACTATGGTTGTTATAATGCTTTACTGTCAAAAATTTGACAGGCTTAGTGTCACAAAACAATTTTATGAAAAAGATATTAAAAAATTTACAAAATAAAAATATTACTTAAGATTGTATTATTTATATCCCTGGCGAATTTTGATTCAAAATCATTTTCAATCAACCAAGAAGTTTGTTTCTGATAGGAATATCTGTCAAAAGATTAAAAAATACAAAGGTTTAAAAAAAAACTGTTTTTAAATCGTTATTGGCTTCATAGCAATAATGACATCAGCCATCAGCATTAAACCCTTCATTATAATTGTTGGCCAGCTTTTCCAATTTTCCACTGGTGCTTTGAGGATTATCCTTTGGTACTGAGCTCCAAGTCTTTGGTTTCCTTGCCATCACCCTAATCATCAGCTCCTTCTGCTGATTCTCCAACAGATTCAAGTCAGTACTCTGGCCGGGTCGCTCCAAAACCTCTACATTACCTCCAGTCAGAAGAAATATATTGATACAACAAAATGATAACCTTAAACCCAAGTCTACAAGGGGTATGAATAATTTTGGGCTCTACAATATATTTAAATGGGGGACAAAATAAGCCTAAATGGGATTTCTAAATTTGCAGTACAATAACAGTCCTGTTCCTCTCAGTGTATTATAAATTCAGTAGAGGTTTGGAATCAACAATAATGCCCTTCAATGGTTCAGAAACAATAGAAAGTATCAAACAGGACCATGGGATATTAAAGTAAACCAAAAACAATCAAAAGAACGGAGTGCACCCTCATGTTTGTTTTGATGTCCAACTGCATCAAAGTGCACTACTTCTTTCAAGTTCTGGTGTTACAAGTCTGTACATGTGTACTTACAACAGAGGCTGATTGTTGGTTGAGATGGAAGAAAACAAGCACATTATTGTGTGTGAGCTAAAGAGGACTTAGAGTTGAACTGCACGCCAATCAACGTCCACAATTTATGTTCCAGTGAACATCAGGCGCTGATTCAGGTTGTGATGCTTTAATTGGATAAAACTAAAGACGGAGGAAGGATGACCCTTTCCCTGACCCTTTTCAATGGAGCTGTGCCTGGAGCACTACCTTATGAATGACCCTGGTGTCAGAGGTTGATGAGGACAACCCAGCTTAACCCCTTGGACACATCAGCCTATGAGGCCATTTAGCATCATTTGAAATCATGTGTCAAAAGATGCCGCAAGCATCTGGGAGGCATTTTTTCCCCAGTTACAACTGCAACCGGGGAAAAAATGAACCATGACGAGTGAATCAGTGGATCCCCCACACAAAAAAAGATACTGACAAAACTAAATCTCAGTTTAGGGAGAAAATGGCAAGGTTCAGGCACAAAGGGGATTAATGACCACAAACTAAGGACAAAATATAAATAATACACATATTATAATCAAAATGTTATAACGTCGGTTATCAAAAGTGGAAAAAAACTCAATCTTCTAATTTGTTTCCCCAAAATAAAAAATTGCTACTTTGGAAAACAGAAATGCATGTTACCTCAGCCTGGACTGTCATAGGAAACATTATTTATTGAAACTTCCCTTTAAACCTGAAAAGATAATATATAATAATAACAATAATAATGATACACAAAATAAAGTTAAAATTAAGATAGAACTAAGAAATTGTTTAACAAAAATTTAAAAACTCAAAAAGAAAAAAAAGTGGAAAAAAATTAACCAAAGGTTTAAGAGTTCCAATAAATTTAACATTTCAAAATTCCAAATATTTCAGACTCAGTTTGCTGGATATTTTTCATTGGTTTTTAAAAACATTACAGGTGTTTAAATATAAACTATTTGCACAGTCCCTGTTCACATCAATTAATGACAATAAATTCAAGACACACAACAGTTTGTGATCAGTCATGCCTTCATTTCACAGAATAACAAAAACAGAAACTTCAATGCTTTACTTGAAATCGAACCCTTACCCAGATGAAGTAAAATAATCTAAGGGCAAAAAAAGAAGGGTCATCAAGTATAAAACAATATGAAAAGTGTCTTTTTTTACAAAAAGTTCCTTTTTCCAAGCTTATCCACTATGGATTTTATTTTAAAATCCATACTCTTCCATATTTAAACTTCCAATCGTTTTAAGCCTCATTTTTAAAGTACAAGTGCAAAAGTTCACAGAATTTTCAACAGATGTTTCTTTAATGATTGGGTTTGATTGTAAGGATGGTTAGACAGATGGACAACTAGATTGATAGACAATTAGACAGCGAGAGAGAGAGAGAGAGATACAGAAAGATTCATGGGTGGACGGCGATGGATGAGTACGCCTTTTAAAGAATGAGATAAGGAAAAAAAAACTGGAAATGTAGTTTCTCTAACATACTTATGGTTACCTGGGAAATGCTTAAATCAAACTTTTCCAGAATGCGTAGAAACTTTAAAATGTAGTTTGTATTCAAAGTGACAAGGAAAAGAAATTCAGAGGCAGTCAGTCTACTTTTGCTGTTTTATTCGAGACCTCTTGCCAATGAAACGGCAGTCTCAGTAATGTGGCATCTTGACTTTTGATTTCAGACAGACTTACAGATTTGGGGTTTTGGGAACAAAAAAAACAGAAAAAGGGACCGCCAGAAAGGAAGATTGGTCTCAAAATGTTTCAGAGTGGCTTTGCAGTTGGTAAAGAAATGTTTGAGAGCTTAGGCTTTGTAGAGTGGAAGCAGCCATCAGAGACAGTAACCTGAATGAAGCATGAAACGACACCCAACATCCCACTGATACTGCAAGTGACGCAACCTGACAATGAACAACAGGCTGACACTTCAGTTCCCTGAGCAAAATGCAAACCATTTAACTGGTCAAAGAGAAAGCACAATCCCAGAGAATTAGGGCGAGTCTAAAGTTCTTCACCTACCTCTGGCAATGACACCAAAAATCTGCCTTTCTTTTGTACCACAGTTATATTTTCAGAGTTGTTAATTACAATCCTAAGAGCTGAAATCAGTGCTGACATTCTTTTACCATCTCCAGTCTCACAATATCTCAGTGCGACACCTACTTTCAAACAGATCCACTTTACAGTTTTGACAGAATAAGACGAAAATATGCATTATAGATGACAATGTGGACTGCACACAGCAAAAGGAAATTCATCGTTTTTGACAAGAAGACCTTTGAAGCGTGAATGTTTGATATGTGTAGATATGGCCATGTTTGTAACGTTGTGATGATTTAACAAGCCATGACTGACTCTTGACGTCTCATTGACTATTTATTTTCCGACTTTGGTTATTCGAAATCAAAACATCTGAAGGAGTCCACATAGAGGAAACAATTTATTTCATGACAGCAGAATAATGAGGGCTGCAATGTATGCTTGTTAAATGCCATTTGCAAGTGTATAAGGAATGGGGAAAAAAATGACTGTGTGACTACTCTAACAAGCTGTTGCTATGCCCATTACGCACAAAGTTTGCCATGTGTTCCTCCAACAAAATAAACCTGAGTGCTCAGATGAAGGAACAAATTGCCTGGATCAACATACGTCGGGCAGAGAGAAAGGAAGAATGGCTGTGTTAATTATTCAGTGAGGAAAATGTTGGTTTGTTGTTTTCAGTGACAGGTCAGACTTCAAATGCTGACACACTTAACATATGCTGCTGGAGAAAAAAACATTAATGCCTCGTTTGTGCTCTTCTATTAAAAACTCGGTGTAGTTTCTCTGCTACACAAAACAAAAAAAAACTTCTTTTGGACAAAACATTTCAGAGCCATTTTGGTTTTATGAAGTCTACTTAGCTAAAAAGACTGATTTTAAGGATAATCTGGAAACTAAGACAATTAGGTGCTCAGGATTTATAGCAGGTATAAAAAGCAAATTTTTTTAACCTTGTAGGGAAGCTGTCTGACATTTAAAGTAAAGCCACGGGAAAAGCACATTACAAAGACACTGTAAAATGGGTTGCTTTGTGTAAAAAATTACAAACATTGTAGCTTCCTTGCTTATACTCCGATCACGCTAATGTGTATCTGCCTTCCATTTCAATTGTGTTGGATGGCAAATCCCTGCTGTATTACACGTTTGACTCTGTAGCATAAACAATTTGATCTGTAGGTCAACCGGAGAATTCTCCCAATGGAGTGCTGCAGCTCACGCATGGCATGCATACTGCACGCGTCATTTTTACAGAATCGATGCAACTGTGACACAGAGTCACAGCAAGTGAAACTGACAACACAACCTATTATTTGAATAATTAGGCTAATAATTCTCTTGACTGCTTGAGGGCAGTCATGGACAACTAAAATTTCAGTAAAAACTCAGATTTTTATGTTACAGCCAAATTAACATACCGCATCATGACTCAGCCGAAGACCTTACCCTAGATGCCAATACACATGCACTATTCACAAGATGTGACGGAACACAAAAATCACAAAATAATTTCCTCACATTTAGACCCACATAACACGCTAGTATACATGGCAAGACAGCAAATGGTGCTTAAAGCAGCTTCAACTCTGTCTATCATCGCATTTTAACCTTAGCTGGTATACGTTTTCTCACTGTGATTCAATTGTTGTTCACTCAAAACAAAAACAATATTACTATTACTACTGTCAAAATAATATTAGCTGTTGCGGTTAGAATATCTATACTATTTGTCATTAAGAGTTTGACAGCACAGAGACAAAAGTAAAGTATAGCTTTTATTGGAAAGAATATTATAGATAATCTTATAAAGAATATTACCTTTTTCTGATCTGGGGTTTATAGAGCAACAAATAAAGCAAGCTGATTTTAGATGGCTGATTAGTGGGACTATCAGGTGTGTTTTTAGCCTGAAGTTAACTGCCCAAAATGGGTGCCACTTGCAGCAGTTTCAGTGCAGCATTACATAATAACAAAAATTGTTGTGTCTCCTTTGGTTTCCACATCATGACTGTCCATATGTTTTTGCGACCAGAGACATTTTTAAACATCAAATAACAAATTCGTCTTAATTGTTATCTGGTAAAATGTTTAATAGCCTTATTTCAGCCAGCTGACTGGCAGTGCACAGCAAAAGGTAGGTAGAAAAGAGCAGAGTGCTACAGCCACAGAAACTTGCAGTCCCTCAGACTTTAAACTGTAGAATCAGTATGGGGGAAAATTTTTGGTTTTGAAGCTGGAACTTTTTAAAACCTTGGTGTATTATTTCTCTGCTCATGCATAATGGCACTGTAGCTAAAACATTAGTTTTAGTTGATTAAAATAAATCCACTGTTTTATTATGGTAAAACATTACCTAAATTCCACCAACGTTACTTTAAAACTAACATGAAAGGTTTTTGAAGTCATTTTCAACACTTGCTTATTATCATTCTGTTGCTTTACCAGTTTCAAACAGACTGCTTGCTAACAAGCTATTAAATTAGCTTTTTTGAAAGTTGTTGCACAAACAAAATGTAAGAAACAAACAGAGACAATTCAACCACAGTGAGATGCGACAGAAGACTGATCATTTTAAATAATCTACTATCCGTTTCCCAGTTCAATTTGCTGTGTGTTTTCATTTTGGGGTGCAAACACGACAGGAAAAAATTATTGTATATTGTCCTCCCAGCAACCTTACACTAGCCATAAGCTTGAGCAAGATACCAGAGCTGTTTGTTCTTAAATTGCTTTAAGTGGTTGAGTCATGACAAGTTAAGAGTTTCAGAGACAGAAAAGCAACACTTTGTTGTAAGAAAGTGTACCTGTTTAATTTCAAGACATGTCTTCTGTTCCAGTTGTCTGAATATTCAGACATGCAAAAAATTTTTGTTTTTAAAATATTTTCAAGGTGTTGGTGCAAATGAGTTTATATTGTTTTCAAAAAAGTATTCTTCTGAATCTGATTTAATTGGAAAATTTACTCATTCAAAAGAGCGAGAAATATTAAAAATAAGCAATACATTTCTTTAATATTTATCTTAAAGCTATTATTTAATTGCATTCCCAAATGTATGCAAGCTGTTCAGGGATTCTATATTCACTGCATTGTTGCAGTCGGATTACAGTTGAACATTCTATAGCCTCTTCTCCACCGAAAGACCACCGAAACGTTCTTGAACCACTTCTTTTTGGGTGCTTTGAGCTATGGTGTTTTGTTGAGAACAGATGCATGTTTCCAACAGTTTTGGGAACCAAGCATCCACAATCCTACACAATGCGGAAGGGTAAATTCTTCGTCTTCGCAGCCATACTTCTTGTTTCTATGGTGTGCAGCTTTGACCCACAGAAAAACTATTCCGCAGTGCTGGGTTGAACCGTAGTTTGCGCTCTTAAACCTCTTTTTTTTTGGTGGAAACATGAAACACCAGTTCAAAATCTCGTTCAGGAACTGGAACGGGCTCCAAACCACGTCGGTTTGCAGACTTGTGTATTTGTCAGAACCACAAGGAACTGTGTTGGAACCCCAGCCATGGGTTACAACAATAAAGGCCAGTATGAACTTTTCTCACCTTCTCCCCTACGCTCGGTCTCATTCTGGCTGCAGACAGCGGCTAATGGAGGGACCAGACCACTCGTCAGCTGAAGGCCTTGAATCTTGCGTAAGGCTTTTACTTTGAAGAATCCTTGGATCCAAAAGTGACTACCATCACACCAAACGTATGCAACAAAGTAAAGTAATTATTTGCTGTTCGAGTACCCAGCATTCATTCATAAAAGGGGGGCAATTAAGACAAGCTTGAAATTCTCTTCTGAAGCCTACAGGAGTGACTTTTGGCCCATAGAACTCCCCACAGCAGCTCTGATTGAAGCAGTTTTCCCCCACGACATGAAGGAGAGGACAGCCTGCTCCTCAACCGCTAATGGCTAAGGTAACACGTGACTCGTCACCATCTTATTTAAGAACCATTAATCCAGAAAGGTTGTTAGTTTCCAATCTAGGAAAATAATTATTCCCTAAATATTATTTTACTAAATATGATAGCTAATTAAACACCAGTTAGAAATCATTTATCCAGGAAGGTTGATGGATCTTATTTAAAATAAAATTTCCGCAAAGATTATTTTATTGTTTCCCTAATTATATTTTCTTTAATATTCGTACTCGTACTCATCGTCTTCCGCTTATCCAGAACCGGGTCGCGGGGGCAGCAGACTCAGCAGAGACACCCAGATGTCCCTCTCCCCAGACACCTCCTACAGCTCCTCCGGGGGGAGCCCAAGGTGCTCCCAGACCAGCCGAGAGACATAGTCCCTCCAGCGTGTCCTGGGCCGTCCCCTGGGCCTCCTCCCGGTGGGACGTGCCTGGAACACCTCCCGAGGAAGGCGTCCAGGAGGCATCCGGTATAGATGCCCGAGCCACCTCAACTGGCTCCTCTCGATGTGGAGGAGCAGCGGCTCTACTCCGAGCCCCTCCCGAATGGCCGAGCTCCTCACCCTATCTCTAAGGGAGTGCCTGGCCATCCTACGGAGGAATCTCATTTCAGCCACTTGTATCCGGGATCTCGTTCTTTCGGTCATGACCCAAAGTTCATGGCCATAGGTGAGGGTAGGAACGTAGACCGACCGGTAAATCGAGAGCTTCGCTTTTCGGCTCAGCTCTCTCTTCACCACAACGGACCGGCACAGCGCCCCCATTACTGCGGCAGCCGCACCGATTCGTCTGTCGATCTCCCGCTCCATTCTTCCCTCACTCGTGAACAAGACCCCGAGATACTTGAACTCCTCCACTTGAGGCAGGAACTCCCCTCCAACCTGAAGAGGACAAGCCACCCTTTTCCGGTTGAGTACCATGGCCTCTGACTTGGAGGAGCTGATCTTCATCCCAGCCGCTTCACACTCGGCTGCGAACCGCCCTAGCGCATGCTGTAGGTCTTGGCTAGAGGGAGCCAGCAGGACCACGTCATCTGCAAAAAGAAGAGACGAAATCCACTGGTCCCCAAACCAGAACCCCTCCGTCCCTTGGCTGCATCTAGAAATCCTATCCATAAAAGTTATGAACAGGACCGGTGACAAAAGGCAGCCCTGCCGGAGTCCAACATCCACCGGGAACAGGTCCGACTTAATGCCGGCAATGCGGACCAAACTCCTGCTCCGCTCGTACAGGGACCGGATGGCCCCTAATAAAGGGCCCCCGATTCCATACTCCTGGAGCACCCCCAACAAGGCATCACGAGGGACACAGTCGAATGCCTTCTCCAGGTCCACACAACACATGTGAACCGGTTGGGCAAACTCCCATGAGCCCTCGAGTACTATGTAGAGGGTATAGAGCTGGTCCAGTGTTCCACGGCTGGGACGAAAACCACACTGCTCCTCCTGAAGCCGAGGTTCGACTATTGGCCGGACTCTCCTCTCCAATACCCTGGCGTAGGCCTTACCAGGGAGGCTGAGGAGTGTGATACCCTGTAGTTGGAACACACCCTCCGGTCCCCCTTCTTATGAAGGGGGACCACCACCCCGGTCTGCCAGTCCAGAAGCATTGTCTCGACCGCCATGCAATGTTGAAGAGGCGTGTCAACCATGACAGCCCCACAACATTCAGAGATTTGAGGTACTCAGGGTGGATCTCATCCACCCCCGAAGCCTTGCCACCGCGGAGCTTTTTAACCACCTCGGTGACATCAGCCTGGGTGATGAAAGAGTCCAACCCCGAGTCCTCAGCCTCTGTTTCCACCAGGGAATGCGTGATGGCAGGATGGAGGAGATCCTCGAAGTACTCCTTCCACCACCCGATAATGTCCCCAGTCGAGGTAAGCAGCCTCCCACCCCCACTATAAACAGTGTTGGCGAAGCACTGCTTCCCCCTTCTGAGGCGCCGGACGGTTTGCCAGAATCGCTTCGAGGCCGACCGGGTAGTCCTTCTCCATGGCCTCACCGAACTCCTCCCAGGCCCGAGTTTTTGCCTCTGCCACAGCCCGGGCCGCAGCACGCTTGGCCTCACGGTACCCGTCAGCCGCCTCAGGAGTCCCACAAGCCAACCACAGCCGATAGGACTCCTTGTTCAGCTTGACAGCATCCCTTACTGCCGGTGTCCACCACCGGGTTCTGGGATTGCCGCCGCGACAGGCACCGTAGACCTTACGGCCGCAGCTACGGGCAGCAGCATCGACAACAGATGCGGAGAACATGGTCCACTCGGACTCTATGTCTCCAACATCCCCCGGAAGCTGGTCAAAGCTCTCCCGGAGGTGGGAGTTGAATACATCCCTGACCGAGGGCTCCGCCAGGCGTTCCCAGCAGACCCTCACTATGCGCTTGGGCATGCCAAGTCTGTCCGGCTTTCTCCTCCTCCAGCGGATCCAACTCACCACCAGGTGGTGATCAGTGGACAGCTCAGCCCCTCTCTTCACCCGAGTGTCCAAAACATGCGGCCGAAGGTCTGATGATACGACAACAAAGTCGATCATTGACCTCCTGCCTAGGGTGTCCTGGTGCCAAGTGCACTGATGGACACCCTTATACTTGAACATGGTGTTCATTATGGACAATCCGTGACTAGCACAGACGTCCAATAACAAAACACCACTCGGATTCAGATCGGGGAGGCCATTCCTCCCAATCACGCCTCTCCAGGTGTCACTGTCGTTTCCCACATGGGCGTTGAAGTCCCCCAGCAGAATAATGGAGTCCCCGGGAGGGGCACTATCCAGCACCCCCAACAGGGACACCAAGAAGGCCGGGAACTCCACACTACCGCTCGGCCCATAGGCCGAAACGACAGTCAGAGACCTATCCCTGACCCGAAGGCGCAGGGATGCGACCCTCTCATCCACCGGGGTAAACCCCAACACGAGACGGCTGAGCTGGGGGGCAACAAGCAAACCCAGCCCGCCGCCTCTCCCCGTGGGCCACTCCAGAGTAGAAGAGAGTCCAGCCCCTCTCAAGGAGATGGGTTCCAGAGCCCACGCTGTGCGTGGAGGCGAGCCCGACTATTTCTAGTCGATATCTCTCGACGTCCCGCACAAGCTCAGGCTCCTTCCCCCCCAGCGAGGTTACATTCCACGTCCCTAGAGCCGGCCTAAGCATCCGGGGATCCGGCCGCTGAGGTCTCCACCTTCGTCCGCCACCTTCGTCCGCCACCCAATCCTCTTTGCACCGGTCCCTCACGGACCGGAGAACATGGTCCACTCGGACTCTATGTCTCCACAGGTGATGGATCAGACAAAGAGCGATTCAAGAATCCTTCATGAGGACCATTAAATCGAGGCATGTGACGTAGCCCGGTACGGCGGAGCCGGGGTCCCACCCTGGAGCCAGGCCTGGGGTCGGGACTCGCCGGAGACCGCCTGGTGGCCGGGTTGCTCCTCGCGGGACCCGGCCGGGCCGACCCCGAACGAGAGACGCGAGGCCATCCCCCAGTGGGCCCACCACCTGCAGGGGCAACCGTTAGGGACCGATGCAAAGAGGATTGGGTGTTTTCTTTAATATTGTTTTACTAAATAAAGGCAGCCGATTAAACACCATTGAGAATTAGTCATCCAGAAGTTTGGTTTTATTCAGCAAATCATTCTTTGAAATATTATTTTATTAAAATAATCCTACCTGATTTTGCATTATGAATGGTGGTTTAAGGTATACCAATTAACGTCCAAAATCCAAGACTAACTTAATCTCATGTCCATATTCCTCAAGATAATCTTTGGTTCTGAATGGTAATGTTGCGTCACTTTATTGGCCATGGTTTTTAACATTCTTTGATTCACTTGTTCATGTTCTATATAGTTAATTGGTCTTACTCATTCTTTCATTGTGCTTGGTAAATTTAGTTGGATTGTTCTAACTTAGAGAAGAGTTTGTTGATTGAAATATGTTTGACTTTGAGTTGACTTATTTATGTTAATACATTCTTGTATTTCAAGAAATTGTGTGAATTTATTCCGTGAGTGCAGAGTTTAGCTGTTCAGTAATGTCAGAGCTTGGCTCACCCCTTTCACTATTGTCCAAATATCACCACCTTATTGGGCTGGTATTCATCAGACAAAACTTAACAGACCAAATTACTATTTAATAAAATATGAATATTAAATATTAATTTATATAATCATAATAATAATCACAACAACTGCTTGTCATATTTCTGTATAGAACACTTAATATGTATTCATGTTCTGTATGTGCAGTTTTTTTTTTAGATTTCAGTGACATAAAAGGATAAAAATAAACTGCAAAACATGCTTTCCTACATTTCATCTACAATACCAATATTTGATATTTGAGTTTAAATATGTTAGTGCGACATTTCATGTGCCAAAACCTACTCCAGTAAACTGACTTTATACATTTTTGGTACGAGTTAAGAAGAAATCCTTTTTTATACATTTCCCACTTTACTATCAAGGATCACGCTTTTAACCTTAACCTCTTGCTTTCCTAATGGCTTAGCTATTGACTGCCCTTCCATTTACACTTTAGCCTTCAAGGGGACCGACAACTAAATAAACTCCGTAAAAATGCCATATAGTAACTAGCAAAATGCTTGTCTGTGTATTCTATCATTGAATATTACAAAAGTTTTAAGAAAAAATAAGGAAACAAGCATAATTATCAAGAAGCCAGATTTATAATTTTTTTAGAACAATAGGCAACATGACATTTTTATGTTTTACATCTAAACAGCTAATTTTAGAGCAAAATAACTGCATAAAATCACTGCAGATTGCATAGCTGGTAAAAGATTTTCTCCGACTTGCTCTCTTTGCCTCCAAGAGGGTCACACTAAGGAGTGTCATGAAGAGGGAACATCTGTCTCTAAAGTGTCATCTATTATCCGCTCATTGTGGAGGATCAGCACCTGAGCAAACAAAGAGCCTCCATTATTCCATATTCACCAGGATCTCAACAGCACCTTTCCAAGCTAAGAGTGTGAGACTAAGCAAAAGAGGAGAGTGTGAGAAGAAAGGGAAATATTGTATGGAAGCTCTGGATGTCTCCTTCTAGTGTGCTTCTTGAACAAAAGTAACAATGATCATTGGGGACGAGAAACCTGTGCTCGCTATCATTCAAGCTAAAATGTCTACCTACTAAAATGGCTCTTAAAGTTGAGAATATAGAAGGAGTGGCTGTTTGGGTTATTTTTTTTAAACTCCACAGATAACCCCTTTTAGAAATGAGCACTTGACCTGGCTCCACACACAGGAGTGTCCTTTTCTGCAGTATGGTATTTTGCATAATACCATTGCTAGGCTGAAAGCATGAAATCGTTCTGCATTAGTCCAGTCTGAACAGGCAAAAAAAAAGTCTATTTGTGTGTGTATGTGTGTAAGAACATAAGGAGGGATGGGTGCAGGGTGGGAATGTAATTTAGTCTAATAAAAACACATTCTCCAATTACAAGTCCTCTACATTTAAAAGCTAAAGAGAAAAGGAGGGTCACTGAATTGAAGAGTAGGGACTTTACAGCACCACATGTATCACAATTTAGTTTTTATTTGATTGGTGAGACAGTTCAGCAGATATGATGCAATCTAAGTATTTCATATGTTTAGATTTACAGTGTCAGTATAAAAGTATCAGTATAGACCTTGAACTTGTTCACACGTCACTTCACAACCATGAACATCAATCGACTAAGATGTGATTTTATGTGACAGACCAACACAAAGTATTGCATAATTGTAAGATATAAATTTTGCATGGTTTAACAGTTTTTTTGTAATAAAAATTGAAATGTGAGGCATGCATTTGTGTTCAGTTTCTGCTCGTCATCACCCTGTAGAAAAGCTTGTTGCAGCATTTGGGGTGTATATTTTTACCAGTTTTTGTTTTATGCAAGTTTTTCAAACTTTTGCCCATTGTAACATGCAAAAGCCAAGTCAGTTTTCAAATCTTGCTATACATTATCAGTTGGTTTCAGGTCTAAAATTTGACTAGACCATTCTAATATATGAATATGCTTTGATCTAAACCTGGGGACCCCCACTGCAGCTTAAAATCTTTTTCAGTCTCTTTGGTTTTCTTCCAGAATTGCCCTTTATGTAACAGCATTCATCTTCACATCAACTCTGACCCGATTCCCTTTCCCCCTGGCGGATAAAAACCATCCCCATGATGGGGCCACCCACTGCTCACTGTGGGGATGCTGTGTTCAGAGTGGTGTGGCATTTTGCATCTTTTTTCTAATCTGACCAGAGCATCATTTTGCACGTTTGCTGTCTCTTCTACAAGGCCTGTAATAAACTACAAACATGATTTCCTACGGCTTTCTTTTAATGACATTCTTCTTGCCACTTTTCAACAAATGTCATATTTTATGTATACATAGCTGTTTTCCTGTTAGCATATTCTTCCACCTGAGCTTTGGATCTCTGCAGCCTCTCCAGAGTTACCATGAGTCTCTTGGCTCCTTTGATAATTACCCTCCCTCGCATGGCCTTTCAGTTTAGGTGTAAGGCTGGGCTTTGTAGATTTGCAGGCGTGTCACACTCTTTTCATTGTAAGATGGTGGGCTGAGCAGTGCTCTTTGAGCTGTTCTAAGACTGGCATATTGTTTTAAAAACTAACCCTGTTTTAAACTATTCGGTAATGTTCTCAAACAAATCGCTAAGGCCTTCACAGAACAGGGTGTATTCATGCTAAGATTCCCTTATACATAGGTGGACTCTATTCACAAATAAGGTGACTTCCTTTATGGTTGCAGTGGATTTTATTTAGGGGTTTCACTTCATGTTTATCCACTACAATGTGCTGGTCTATCTCATAAAATCTTAAACTGAAATTGGAGAATGCACCCTTTATAAAATATAAAAAGGTTCAAGGGGTGTAAATACTTTTGCAAACACTGTACTTGCTTTTTGACTGACAAAAATGAGTTTGTTTTTGAAAGAAGGTATTGCACCTTATGGAAGAACACCAAAGTCCGGCTGTAGGAGAGGTGTTATTCCAGGGCGTCCTATCTTACCCTAAACAAACGACAGGGAGCCACGGAGAAAATCCTGACCTCACCCACCTCAAGTCCCCTGTGGGGTCCGTCAGACCAGCTGCAACATTGATCTCCCAGGCTACAATTTCAAGGGCTGAAAAACAATCTCCCTGTTGGCAAATGGATGGCATAGCATCCCGGCTCTGGGGTCGACAGTTCAGCAGAAAGCCCACAGGATGTGTCGCCGGGTGTTGAAGGGTGGGAATGCTGGGACAAGCAAAGGAGATGGAGATGTGTCTAGCAGGCCTCTCCGTGAAGAGGTCTGATGACCGTGTCGCTGACCAGGTGAGGAGGTCATCGTTACTCTCATGCCCCCAAACACTCCATCACAGTGCGCGCACTATTAATAGGAGCTCAGGACAAGCGGGGTTGAACATTTGACAGCAACAGCACAGCATAGCAAACATGTTCTGACAAATATATTATTTTAAAAGGGGGATAACCTTTTCTCCTGGAGTTTTACAGTTGTGTTGTAAGATTCTGCTGTCAAGGAGCTGAAGGGTTGAGGAGAAAATTGGAAATAAACGATAGGACGTCACATCCTATCAGTTGTATCAGTCTCTGCAGTAAAAAATAACAATTAAGTTCTGGATTGCATCCTAACAATGATTGCTTGTTTTTAAGAAAGCAGAAAGATTTCAGCTAGATAGAAATGTAAATTGTTTCTTTGTAAACATGCCGTCTTCTTTTTTGCCAATTATCTCTTCGATTTTTTTTCTTCTCCCTCTTTCTCTTGTTCTAGTTAAAAAGTCCTGTCAAAATGATTTCTCTGTCAACTACAAAGCAGCTGATTGCATAACATCCCTGCAGATCCAGTTGTTAACCGCTTTATAAGACACCACAAAGTTAACTTTCTATTCTTGGCCACATCCTTTGTTGTTTACATTCATTTCACTTGGTACATATTTGTTAACATTTAGACACAAATTTATTTAACTATATTTAAAGAGCAATGCTGATTTCTCAAATGTTGCTCATTTTAAAGGTGGTGTTGAAAATAAACAATAAACCACGTTGACTCAGGAGAATACCCAGTTGTAGATTCAATAACAAAAGTAATTCATTGTTTGTTTACAATAAATTTGAGCAGAGGTTCACTCTCTGCTTGTAAGGAGGAGGATGGCACTGGATGGTAATAAAATGGCATGCTCAAAAATTATTAGCTCTGCTTAAAGCAGCTTTCTGCTTAATGTCAACAGCTAGAAACGTGGTGATCTCTACGTTCTGCAACAGCGGATAGCATCAAAGACTGCAGGGTGTCATTTAAAACAATGGAAACACTTAAGGTAGAGTAAAACTAGGGCTGTGCAATACATTGAAAATATAACCTTATAGCAAAATCAGTGTTTGCAATATTAACATGGCAGTGATTTGGAATTAGATAAGGAAGTGATCTGATCCAATATCCATCCACTGAATCACACTCCATGATTCTGTGTCAAGTGATTTCACAGTGGACTTTTGAGCCTCCAGCCATGAAGTTGTTAAAGGAGAGACAATAAAACATATCCTGCAATATACAGTTAAAGGATAAAAAATATATATCACATAGAAATCTCATAAATGGTGTGTAAACAGATGTTTCATGGATTTATCAATAAATGTATTTGTCAAATTTGCTACATTAGTTCTAAATTGAAATGTCTGGTTAGAACTCTGTGGAAACCAGATGTCAGTGAACAGTCCGCAGCATGGCCTTCTTCAGAAATAATATTAGTTTTGAGAGGTATCTGCTTCGTGCAAACATTTTAAGTCGGGAATATTGTGTCACACTGTTAAGAATAGAAAAACTGTGCCATACAGAGGAGTAACAGGGACCTTCAACAGACAACAGGAAGGCTAACTGTATTACAGAAAGCTACTTTGTTTTCTCCTTTTGGAGCTTCCAACGTCCTATTGCCTGGGAATATTTAGGATTTGGAAATGTTGGAATACTTTCATAAAAAGGTAAGAAATATTTACAATCTAGAAAACACAGAGATGCTGTTGTCAGTTAAAGATGCTAACAGTACAATGAAAGCTAATAAAACAAATAAAACCTCACCATCAAATATTCTTTACCTGGTTCCAGTAACATAGTAATTAGAACTCTGTTATTGAGCCGTTTAACATTACAACTCTGTTCGCAAATAATTAATGACCATTCACAGGAGAAAGTCTAGTTAAATTCTATTGTAGCACCTTTTCAGACCATTTTACTACTTCTTCCACACAGTAAAGGAAATATGGTAGTACAGGTGAATTGCCCAGGATGGATTATCTGTATTTATATATCCAAGTATTTTTAGGTTTTTATAGGTCATAAACTTAGTTTCATTTAGACATAATTTATTTAGGTTAAACCACCATTTTAATGAGGCTATTTCTGTTGTGACCGTCTCCAAAAGCAGCAGCAGATTTCCCCATGAACAATAACTTTATCATCTGTGAATAAGACACATTTTAGCATCCTTAATACATATATCAAGGATATCCTTGATATACAGTATATTGCCAAAAGTATTTGTCTACTTTTATGTACATGAACTTTGCTGACATCCTTTTCTTAATCTATAAGGTCCAGTTTGTTGATGGACCCACAGCTGCCAGAAATAGCAACTTTATCTATTCTGCAAACGTCTTCCACAAGGTTTAGTGTGTTCAAAGTAGAAGACCAGAATTCCAGCCTCCGCTCTAATTCATCATGAAGGTGTTCAAGAAGGTTGAGGTCAGGACTCTGTGAAAGTCAGTCAAGTTTCTCCACACCAGACTTTATACACCTGCAGCCAGAAAGGTGATTGTAACACCAGAATTCATGGCCTGTGACCAGGGGTGAAAGGGAGCCGGTACGGTCCGGGAAGAGGCTGTCTGCTATGAAGCCATCATCCACAACCAGTTACGGCTGCAAAAATTCACAAGCACACAAAGAAGATCAGATCTGCGACCAATAGGCAGTCTAAAACACGACTTAATCTGTTTATAAATATAGCTTTTTTCCCTTCATTCCAAATTGTTTCTGAACTGTTCTGCTATGCTGGAGCCTCAATGTTCCTGCTTTGCTTCTCTCTCCTTGGAGCTCGAGGCTGTTGTGAACGGTCAGCCTTTAAAACGAGCACCGCTACGTTTAATGTCTGTCTGCTCGCTGCTAAATACCCCAGTTAAAAGCAACGGGAGAGTAACTAGTTGTGTTTAAAGTTATTTTGCTGAATTACAACAACACAAACTACACCAGAGCGCATGCGTGCTTACCTCCAATACAGAGCGTTTGCCAAGGAGATCGGTGCGTTCGATTTAATGGACTGGGAAATTTTACACAGGTGATGCACAGACATAAAAAACCGCCGCTTGCATTAGGACAGGACGAACAATAAATCACTTACCATCAACAGACGTTTAAATTAAAACTGCGAAAACAGCCGAACTGTCAAATTTTTAATTTAAATGAAATCAAAACTTGACCACAGTGCAGAGAACAATAACTTCTTTGTTCAAAAGAAAAGACAGAAACTGAAAATTAAAAGTTATGCATCAGAAAATGGTTTATGAGATAGAGAGAGATCTCGAGGGGGCCACAGATGAGAGTAACAATTAACACACACATATTTATATGTGTGTATATATATATATATAAAATAATATATACACATATATATATATAAATACACACACATGTTATATATATATATATATATATATATATATATATATACATATACAGGGGTTAGACAATGAAACTGAAACACCTGTCATTTTAGTGTGGGAGTTTCATGGTTAATTGGACAAGCCTGGTAGCCAATCTTCATTGATTGCACTTGCGCTAGTAAGAGCAGAGTGTGAAGGGTTCAATTAGCAGGGTAAGAGCACAGTTTTGCTCAAAATATTGAAATGCACACAACATTATGGGTGATATACCAGAGTTCAAAAGAGGACAAATTTTGGTGGGACTTTGCTGGCGCATCTGTGACCAAGACAGCAAGTCCTTGTGATATATCAAGACCACGGTATCCAGGGTTAATGTCAGATACCACCAAAAAGGACGAACCCCATCCCAAAAGGTTTTAAATGTGGGGGCAAGAGGAAACTGTCGAAAAAGATGTTCGGGGGCTAACCCGATTTTATCCAAAAAAAAAAAAACCACGGCTGCCCCCAAAACACGGGAGAATTTAATG